>NQII01000081.1:565810-595844 GCA_002778355.1 Clitarchus hookeri | reverse complement strand
GTTGTGGCCTCCACTTCGCGACAATGTACGAAAACCGACCTGAAACAAATGTCTTTGACTGATTGCGTCGAAAAACCAAAAAAGTGGGATAACAACAATGCCAAGTCTTTGGAAATTGATAATTTAATAAGCTACATGATTGCTTTAGAGGACTTACCCTTTAGTTTTGTAGAAAGAGTTGGATTTGTCAGACTATTGAACCATCTTTGTCCGTCGTATAATATAAAAAGCCGACAACATTTTTCTTCGTTTATATGTGAGAATTTCTACGGCAAAGTCAAAGATAAAATTTTGGGATTAATTAAGTCATTTGAAAAATTGGCGTTTACAACTGATATTTGGTCTGATTCTTGTTCAGGAATATCTTTGCTGAGTCTTACATGTCATGGTATAACAAAAAACTTTGAGAGAAAAATGATTGTGTTAAACGCAGAGGTATTTAACGATGGCCGACATACTGGTGAAAATATAGCTATAAAACTTGAAACCATGTTGTCGCATTGGGAAATACCTAAAGAAAAAGTGCAATGCATTGTTAGAGATGGTGGCACAAACATGAAAAAAGGTATTTCCTTGTTATTAATTAGAGACATTGATTGTTCGTCACACCAAATTCAGCTGGTTGTCAAGGAGGGGCTTAAGGCACAAGATTCCGTTATAACAGTGATTGCAAAATGTAAAAAGATGGCAACACATTTTCATCACTCAAATGTAGCTCAAGATGAACTGGCTGCTCTACAAGAAAGACTCGATCAGCCAAAGCTGAAAATCATACAAGAGTGTGCTACAAGATGGAATAGCAGCTTGTATATGTTAGAGCGTATTTTGAAAAACAAAGATTCGTTATGTCTTTATGCTTCCCAGAATAACAAGATTTCGCAGCTAACTTCCGAAGAGTGGATTATTGTGGAAAAAATAATAACTTTACTCAGACCTTTTGAAGAAATTACAAATGAACTAAGTGCAGCCAATATTTCTGTATCCTCAGTAATTCCATTATTGTCCACTTTGGAAAAAATTATTGGTGAATTTGATGTGACCGACGAATGCGTTGGGAATACGATTTTAGTTCTTAAACGAGAACTATGTCGCATATTTTCCCATTTGGAAAATGACATTTTGTTTGCTACGGCAACTTTTATTAACCCAAGATACAAATTAAAATTTTTCAAAAATTCTTCAACCAGAGATCAAGTTGTGAAAAATATTTTAGTGTCAATTGGAAACGATGAATCAAGCCTATGGTCTTGTTCAAATCCTAAGCGTGCCAGAATGACTACTCATCGGATTGAAACATCTGGTTCCAGTGCCAGTCTGACAGAGAAATCTATATCTTTAAGAGACACCATGAAATTGCTAATGGATTCCAGAGAAAGTGAAGAAGAAGAAAATGATGTACGAACCCTATAAAAGTTTTGAAAAAAAAAACCATCAATAAATATTTATTAGATAAACGTGTGGAAAATGATGTAGATACACTTACATGGTGGGCGGTAAATAATAAGAATGATGGTAATATTTCTCCCATAGCCACCCTACTCACCAGGCCTCAACTACCAACGAAGACAACTCACCAAAAGCCGCAGTCACAGATAAGTAGAAACGTCTTGATTCAAACAACCTTACCCCGACACACAGCATTCCGCCCAACAGCTATTTCAGGCCTACGACTTATAGTGGCTCAGTCTCGCCAGTGTGTGTAAATACCTATGTTACGTTCAGACAAATAAAATACAGGTGCCCTTAGTCTGCACCAAAGTATAGTAACTATGTAACCTACTAGCCATCATCCTGTATAACTCAGGTGGCCTAGTAGCAACAAGTTTCTAGCATCAGTTCAGCCATAAGAACATACCTGTACAGATTTTATTACATAAGATGCGTATGTACAGCACTAATGTAAACTGTTTCAAATCAAATATTTCATATCTTAGTATACAGGACATTTGACACAATTCTAAAAAACCACTGCATGACTTGGGTGAAACTGGATCTGTTGTGAAAATTTGCTACCTGCCGCACAGCTCTCATTCTACCAAAAGTCCCTTAACGTATAGTTCTTTCACCCTTACTTTAGTCGCAATGTAAACAAATACAACTGTATCTTTCTGCCGCAAACAGCAATGATTGGTTGCTGCCGGAGTGTGTTGCTACAGTACAATTTCATGAACATAGACTTCATACATGCACACGTACATGACATAAGTATTAATATTATTTATTTACAAATCTAATCACTCTGCGAAAGAGGCTTGACTCCCAGGCTGGAATCACTTTCCACGTCTTCTTCTGTTGAGCTTTCTGCTGTGATTATAATGATTTTGTCCATTACTATATCCACTATGCCATCCACTTCCCACATTTTCTCCTCCTGTGATATTACATGTTTTCACCATTTATCAGCAGTTATCTCGCATACTGCTGACTGCACTAAAACACACACATCTTGTAGCTTTAAAGTAGTACTGCGACAAGCTACAAACCTTTAATCTGACTCTATAGGATTTAGATTACAGTGATATGGCGGTAAGATCATCTATCATGTACTTAACACCACTGCTGTCTTCTGTTTTCACAATGTCTATAAGTTTGGCCTTTATCATACTTTCATCAATATCAATGTTCTTTGATGTTGACCACAAAATAATGTCTGGGTTTCTCCACGATTTTGTTGCCAGACATTCAAGTTTAACACTGTGATAGGGAACATTATCCGTTACTATGACACTGTTGTGTGACAGTTTATTAAGTATTTTCACGAACCACGACTGAAACATTTCACTGTTCATTTCTTCGTAAGTTTCCTGTTTTTTTCAATTCAAAAATACAGAGGCAGCCTTCAAAAAAACCACTGTCACTTCCAGTATGCAATACTATTAGCCATTTGCCCTTACCTGTGGGGTTTTTTATGCCTGTACTGAGGCCTGACAAGAAAGCTTGTTTATGGTCTTAACCGTTGAATCGGCCCAAACTTTTGAGGTTGTATGACCTTCATTAACCTAAGTTTCATCCAGATAATAAATCGAGTATCCTTCTTGATGGTACTGCCATATTTTCCAGAGATAATCCCAATGCCACACGCTATACCATCCCTGTCCAAAATAACATTTTTAGAATTTCTTTTAACAAGTTCCAATTCAATTTCGATTAGCAATTTATAAACATTCAAGTTTTTAAAATCTGGCAAATTGTTGCCAGTATTAATTACAGAACGAACTTTATTTAAAGTCGGAGCCTCATTATGTAAGAAAAATTAACTTTAGCACGCACTGCAGTTTTCACAAAATCGTCACACTTACTGAGCATACTCTTTCCCAGTTTCCTCTTTTTACATGGCATCACAAGTTTTCTTGTTCCAGGTTTCTTTCTGCAGCAGACACGTCAGTCATTTCATATGCAAGTGTCACTACTTGCTTTATAGCCAAAGTAGGATGCTGCTGCAAAAGATAATAACATATATTTAAAACTATTCTCTTCTCGCCACTTTTTAACGGTTTTCCTTGAGCATGTTTCACGACATCAGTATGCATGTTAGGTTCACGACACCCCATTTTAGCAACTGCTGTGAGATGGCTCTTGTAGCCAACATCCAGAACCATAGGAACAGACTGTCATCAATACATGGCTGCTCTGATAACTGGCAGCATGGGAAACTACCAGTATAGATATGTACATGATAAGTTGTAAACAATATACACTACTCAAATTAAAGATAAATTTTTTTAAATTATGTAGTAGATTTAGAATTATAAGTTATTTAAATGTGACCAGTTTTCTTGTGAATTCAGAAGCAGTGCATATGTTAACCAATGACAGAAGACTTCACCCACGTGGGTTTGTTTAGACCAGAACTAAGGTAAGGGTGAAAGGAGTATAGTTATTTGGATCATAAGCAATTAATTTTCAGCTTGACAGACTTGTTAATATCATAGAGCCAGCAGTGGGCTGCTGTGTATCTGTTTTGCTTTGGGCTCCAGGCATGTATTTATAGCTATAGGTTTTGTTGCCAGCAAATTAAATTTACGTATAGCTGTACTTGGCCAGGGAGTAAGCGCCTCACGCCCTCACCAGTCATGTTGACTGTTATGGTTTGTTTCAATGCCTGCCTAACATGTTTCTGCATTTTAGGCATGGATGCCTAAGAAAACAGACATGAAACATGCAAAGAAAAGCAGCAGAAGAATTGGAATGAATCATAGTTATTCTTCAGTATATAGAAACAAAACAATAACCAAGCTGTGAAATGAAAAAATACATACTTCCATTTCCAAACAACTTGAGAGTAACAAAATACATTCCTCATTTGTAATATGTCTTTAACAGTGCCATCACCTGTACATGTGCTATTATTAAAACAACGCTAAAAGTTGCATTGATTCCATGCCAATGTTTCTTGTAAACTACACTACTGGCAACATGGATTCAAGGACACAGAAGAGTTGGAAGTTCACCAGCTTTCTTANAGTTCACCATTCTTCTGTGCACATCTGTGTATGCATGTGTGCCATTGGAGATTGAACTCCAAGTGATTTTCAGTATCCATGTTGTAGAAGAGGTGCTTACTGGGGACAGCAGGCTTGCCTCAGCCCTAGGCTGGCAACAGAACAGTCATCTCGTCATGCAGCATTTGCAAGAAGAAAATAAGCAAACACTAGTGAACTTGTCTGAAGGCCTATGCACCAAAAATGTTTTACCAGTCACCAAGGCTCTAGCCTAGTGCTATGAACGATCATCTGCCTGTAACGGGCATCATTTACAGTCTCAGTGGTTATGTCTTAATGTGGTAACTCTCTAAAATATAGACATTTCCAGAAAATACGTCTTGCTTAATATCAATAGATCAGTCAATATCGTCACAAGAAACAACAAGACGTGCGAGTTCCCGCCATGTAAATAAACAACTCGGCCAAGGTCTAGATAAAAAAAATGTTTCTCACCAGGCTCTGTCATGCTGAATAGACTGTGTGTCTACTATTGGGATGTAATATACTGGTTTCATAGAGGAAGCTATGCTATCTATTAGTGATTTAAGCATAATTTTCTTTCCGCCAAGTATCAGTGACGTTTGCACCAATTAAGTATCTCTTCTGATTGTGATAATGAGAACACTACACTATTGTTTTTAGTTAAGGAAATTAGCCCTGTGGACACTAACATTCATATATAGGATAAAACTCCAGTTTCTCTTCACCCCGTTAGGACTCCTTTCATAATTTCTTTAATGTCAAAACACTTACAAAAATCCTGATGTGTTACATACCAGTTAAGGATACAGTTATAGTTTTTTGATACAAAATGTTAAGCTTAAAAACCCTGAAANTCTGATGTGTTACATACCAGTTAAGGATACAGTTATAGTTTTTTGATACAAAATGTTAAGCTTAAAAACCCTGAAATTGCCCCTAACCAAATTTTCTGCTACGTAAGTTAAAAAAAAAATCCTGATACGAAACCTTTCAAAATAGGATACAATTCAGATTTTTATAATGACTTCACTGCTGGTACAAAATACTGAAAAGAACCTTTTCAAGATCTAGGAAGAAAACCATCTATAATAAAAATCTTTATAGGACCCCTTTCAAGATAGGATACTATTCAGGTTTTTTTAAGTCCATAAACTAACAAAATTCTAAAAATCCTGAAAGGAGTGAGTCTGAGAGTGAAAACAATGTATTTAGTGAGAACACTGTAAAGAACAATGGAATAAAATGGACACACATGTTGAGAACCTTGAAATGCATGGAATCTTTTAAACTTATATTTATACACTGAGTTCAGTTGAGAAACAAGTGAGACACTGAAAATTGGTATAAATGAACAAATTGTGTATTGTAATAGGTTTCAGACTAGACATATAGACTGAAAGGGTAATGGCATTGAACTAGTTCTATATCAACTAGGTATTTAAAAATACAAGTCGTACCATACATAGGTGTGTTTTGGTCATCAGTTCAAGAGCATGATACCTTAGTGGTCACTTCCACAGATTACTAGTAAATGTGAAAAAGGAAAAACTTTTCAGCAAGCCTAAAATACACACTTGCCCAACAACAATACTACCATGATACATTAAAAGCTTCAAAACATTTCTTAAAAACAGTGAATGTCATTCCAAGTCACAATGAGACCAAATATATTAACCATATGAATACCATTAAAGTACTGGATAAATTTGCACTTTCGTCCAAACGCCTTACCTAAAACTGTGCATACATATTTATTATCACTATGATTATATAAAGTGTTAAAACATAACTAGAAAAAAGTTTCCAAAGCAAAATATGTGCTGCATTAAGTAGCAATGGAAAATCTGAACTATTTAAAATCTGGTGCATCCCAAGCCTATACCCGTAACAATATGCCACAGAAAGTAAATTCTTTTTAAATGAATATCTATTTTTCTTATTTTAAAAAGTAAGGTTCTATATGCTAATTGTAACCTAATTAACCACTGCCTTCTCCAGGAAATACAGCCAACCAAACCTATAATATATTTAATTACTGGCACAAACACATTTACCATAAACACATTGCTGTGGGCGTTAATAACAATATTAGAATGCGCTCCAAGAAATATTTTGCATTTACATAATATTTATATAATTAATATATATTTAAATAATACATTTATATACTAATAAATGTACTAATGACCATGTGTAATATACAGACAACTAATATAAATTGAAAAAAACGTTTAAATTAAGTGAAAATTTTTGACACTACATAAAGCGTACCTTATATCAGGATGCAGCGATTCTAAAACAGACTGGTATACACCAAGAAAGCCAGCTCTGTGATGAATACTCTGAATAAGCTGCCCCAGAGCTTCTGCTATTAACGATGCATTGAATCTCTTTTCTGGGGCATTATCTTTCAATGACACATCAATAAATGGACACTGCAGGCTGCAACAACAAAAAACTGTGATTCTTATGAGAACTAAAATTTTCACTAAAAATATTTTATCACTTAAATCTGTATTTAACATGTACGTATACATATAACAAGCACAACACATTCCTAAATAACCAAATAATGTGCATCAATATTTACACTGGAAAAAAATTGTTATACTAATTTTTTTGAGCAAAGATTAGAGAAAGTTTCAAGACCCTGTGCACATTCATTATTAAATTACTTTCTATGTTATTTCAATGAGTAATTTCTTAAACACACCAACGTATATAACATTCTATGAGCCAGAGATTAATATATCATTCATTTTTAGCCACCCTGCTTCCAAATTATATACATAATCCTACAGTAACAAGGAATTAGAACATAGTGCATCAGCGCGATGGGCTGTATCAGCTTTTTTATCATTGGCCATGTGGAGGAGATCATGCACACCACTAAAATTACCTGTTATATAATATCCAGCTGCTCAAAACACACACACCACTACATCATGCAGTTTATTTGCCTGTGCAGGTCATCCATGAAAAATCTTGCATTCATATAAACTTGCCAGGTATATACAGGTGTTAAAGATAGCAACAGAATGTTCTTTTAAAATTTTACAAAACAAATTACATACACAGACATCATATCAATGCTGAAAACTAAATCTGGTCGGTAGCCTCCAGTGAATGGTGTACAGCCTTCAAATTAGATAATATTTAGGTCAAGAATCAATAACTTTGTTGCCCCAGTGTCAAAAATAGCCAATTCATCATACCTAAAACAACGTAAAAGTTGTGTTGATTTTCAAACAAACAGAACCAATATTAAAAGCAATGAATAATCTGGCTAGTGAACAAAATGAATTATTATATATAAAATCAGTTGGGGATATTTATAGCAAACATTGGCAATGCCAGTATTCAGAGATTGTGACTGATGTAATAAGATATTTGTGTATATGCACATTATAAATATTTGAAGTATTTGCAGCTGTTTCTGCATATCTATTTGCATGTATTATGTGCTGGTAAAACACAGTACATTGTGCAAAATCTTGTGAATTCAATATAAACAGTTATCAAGTGAACATCATCAGAAGATTCAGCAGTCAGCCTAATAACTCGCAANATCTTGTGAATTCAATATAAACAGTTATCAAGTGAACATCATCAGAAGATTCAGCAGTCAGCCTAATAACTCGCAAACATAACAGTGCCAGAAAATTGAATAACTGTAATGTGGAAATCACTGTTGCAACAAATATAATAGAATACAAAAGTAATTAATCAAGACCTGCAAACTTCTCAAACTTACTACTAGTAAGATCTCACAATTCATTAATTTTTGTATAAATCATTTGCAGATTCTCTTTAAGCCATATGTTTTGTTTGCAGGTTGGTATTGCTGCTGGCGAGAAGAATAGAAAATGACTCGTCAGTCTTAAACGACTCGAGTATTCATGTTATTTGTGTTAGTTTCTTTGCAAGATGTTTTGAAAAAATTAGAGTTTTCATTGTGAAAACTGGTTACAAAGGGGGTGTAAGTGATGTATTGAATGAATGGGGGAGAGCGTTTTGAGTCTAATACACCATCATATTGCACTGCTTACGATTTAATATGTAAATATGAAACTAAAGGAAGTGTTTGGAATGCACCTCGTAGGACAGCATGGACCAAGGAACATAAACACGCTGTCAGTGTAGTTGTCATGCAGAGTCCAAGAAAGTCCATAAAATGATTAGCTGTTGAGTTTCCCAACATTTCACATTGGTCAATCCAAAGGATATTGTATGAGCAAAAGTTCAAAAAGTACATTCCATGTCTGATGCATGGGTTGTTGGAAGATGATCCAGACAGCTAACTACAATTTTGTAAAACAGCATTAAGTTGATCTAAATTTCTTTTCTAATATACTGTGGTCAGATGAGGCCACCTTAAAGCTATAAGGACATGTGAACCAGCATAAATGTACTTATTGGTACACAGAAAATCACCATGTTTTTTCGACTCTCAAAACCTCATTGTTAAGTGCCGCCCAAATCTATCCACTCAACTCAACCATGTTGTTTTCGAGCAAATGCTGAGTTAACTCGGTGTAAAGGTTTCTTCAGCAACAAAACTAAAAATAATTTAAAAGTGTGAAAATACTACCATAAATAAAAGTAAAATTGGAAGATCCTATGATTTGACCTCTTTGACTTTGTTCACAATTTTAAAGAATAAAGATAAAATAAAATCAGCTGCTCTAAAAGACTGCATGCTTAGAAAAAGTAAAAAAACTGCATGTTGCAAAACACATTAATCTAGCGGCAGCTTTGTTTAGTTGCTTTTCACAAAAACATGCACAAAGTATCCCGATTGATGGCCCAATGCTAAAAGCTAAAGCTGCACAGCTCCCATTGTTAATGAACATTGATGTCGATGATATCAAATGCAGCAATGGTTGACTTAACAGATTAAAGGCGAGGAGGGGAATATCGCTGCGCAACATTTCTCGAGTCTGAAAGCAAAAATAATGATGTAGTTAGCAACTGGCAACCTATTCTTCCATCGATGCTCAATATATACGAACCTTCAAAATTTAAAATGCTGACAAGCCAGGAATTTTTTTATCATTTACTTCCTGACAAGACCTTGCCCATGAGAAACGATCCTTGTAAATGAGGAAACTGAAGCAAAGAAATACTCACTGTACTTTTATGTGCAAACGTGGATGGGAGTGACAAACAAAAACCTTTTGTGATCACAGAGTCTAAAAATCCCCGGGCTTTCAATGGTTCTTGCAACATTCCATGCATGTATGAAGCAAATAAAAAGTGTGGATGACATTGCAGCACTTTAAACATTGGCTGCATAGTTTTGGTGCAAAAATGGGAGTGAAAAATCACAAATTTGCGTTGTTCATTGACTGCTGTCCAGCACACCCCAATGTGGAACTGTTTTTCTTTTACCGACAAACTGTACTAGTGTTTTGCAACCTCTCGATCAGTGTGTCTTTAATCAGCTGAAACGTGAGTTTCACACAATGCTTGTTAATGCTGTCATGAGAAAACTGTCAGAAGGAAAAACTGTCTACAAATGGAATGTGTTTGAAGCCATTAGGGCACTGGCTGTTTCTTGGGAGAAAATAATGTCTGAAGTGATAGCCGCAGGTTTCCAACATGCTGGTTTTCGAAAAAATGAAATTGGCCAAGGTAGTACTTCCACAACAGGCAAATCAAGTGCTTCAGTGCATGAACCAGCTGTTAGGGGGGCCATTACCAAACAATTAGATGTTTCATGCACTTTTGACAAGTTTATATCAGCAGACGATAACGTAGAAGTATGCGGTGAATTGACAGATGCAGAACTTGTTAACCTTGCCTCTTCAAATGAAGATGAATCTGCGTCTTAAGAGAAACAGAACGTAAAGTTGCAAGTGAAACTACGGCTGTCCCATCACAGGTTTCATTAATGGAGGTGCTTGATGTGATAAATTTTACCACCACAAAATGCTTCCCTCACCGAGAAAATAGGATTCCAAGAGGTCCAATCGTTTTTGATGAAAGAAAGATTAGTTAAAGCAAAACAAATGACGATTGATCCGTACTTCAAGAAAGAGTAAACTGTGTTTTTGTTTTTTATTTAGAGGGTGAATTGTCACAATGTTTGTTTAACATTAACGTTTTTCTCATGTAAAAACTGTTTCAATTGTGCATTCTTATAATTAATATAGTGGAAAATGTTGAAGACTTGTGTAATCAAATTTCTTAAGCGAACAGGTTTTTCGTTTAAAATGTTTAAATACAAATGAGAGTGGTAGTGATAGCACGTACACATCTTTCATCGCAGCAGCAACAGAAAGTGGCTTTACCTAGCATGTGATGAAAACAGCTGCACACATTCATGCGTCACCGCTCTGAACTGTCACAGCTTACAACTGCTATTTTCAATCTTTTACCTGCAAGAAAGTGCATTTCCTTTAATAAAAATATTATGTCAATGAGTTGTTTTTACAGTTTGTTACATGTTGGGGTTTTGCTACTAAACAAAAACTACACCGCCATATAGAACATAAATAAAAACATTATAAATAAACTACTATTTTTAATTTTGTTTATAACTGCAATTATTGAAAAAACACAAAATTCTATATTCAGTGAAGATAAAAGAAACACAAAAGCTTATTTTACAACCCAAAATTGGTTTGCTACTTAACAAAAAAGTGCTTGTGCTCTCCTAACACATAGTTTCTGCTTTTTCCCCTGTGGTTCCTGCATTGTTTGTTTTCCTTTTGCAAACAGCTATCTCTCTAAGTTGACTAGTATTAGTAAAATAACTGCACTCCTGTTTATTCACACGACTTGAGATTTTTCCCACAACAACCTCTTCCTTGAAAAAACTCAGGAGTGGATCCCACCGCTCAACAATCATGCCTGACTTGTGCCTAAGGAAAGCCACCTTTTACACACATTTCAACATTTTTTTGGCATCCTTACTATGAAGCTGTTGAAAATTTCTTAAGCCTGTATTTTCTTTTTGCACTCTTTTCTGGGAAGTAGTATATATCTACAATCACTTCATCTCCAGAAAATTTAGAACTTCAGTTGTTTACACAGGCTGAGTTAAATGATTTGGTAAGAGATTTGGGTTTGACTAAAGAGAAATCTAAATTGCTTGGCTCTAGGCTAAAAGAAACATTTGTTGGCACCTGGAGCATCTATTTATCAATATAGAACAAGAGATCAACAATTTGCTAAGTTTTTTAAGCAAGAACAGGATTTGGTGTAGTTTTTATAGACTCATCAAAAACTAGCTTAAAAGCTGTTCTTTTACACAATGGTAATACTTATGCTTCAGTGCCTGTGGCTCATTCAGTCCACATGAAGGAAACTTACGAAAATCTAGACATTATTTTAAAGGAAATTAACTATCCTGCTCACGATTGGATGATGTGTGGAGATTTGAAAGTTGTTTGCATGCTCCTAGGCCAACAAAAGGGATTTACTAAATTTCCATGTTTTATATGTGAGTGGGACAGCAGAGCAAAGGGTCGACACTGGTACACAAAACATTGGCCTGCAAGAAAAACCTTAACACCTGGAAAGAAGAATATTTTGCATAAAACTATAATAGATCCAAAAAAAATTCTTCTATCACCTCTTCACATTAAATTAGGTTTAATGAAACAGTTTGTAGAAGCCTTGCCTAAAGATGGTGAATGTTTTAAGTATTTTGTGAAAAGTTTCCTCATTTATCAGGAGCCAAACTGAAAGAAGGGGTTTTTCGTTGGGCCTGATATTTGTAAAATGATGTTAGATTCCAACTTTTAAACAAAAATGACTACAAAGAAAAAGGAGGCTTGGATATCATTTAAGCAAGTTGTGACTAAGTTTTTGGACAATGTTAAAGACCCAAATTATGAGCTTATCATAGCTAATATGAACGAAAAGTTAAAAAATCTGGGATGCCTGATGAGCCTTAAAGTCTAGTTCTTACACAACCATCTTGACTTTTTCCTTGACAACTTGGGTGATGTGGATGAAGAGCGGGGGGGTTTCACCAGGACATCAAAGAGACGGAGAAACGTTATCAGGGACGGTGTAACGTCAGCATGATGGGTGATTACTGCTGGTCACTTCACCGAGTACAAGAAAATGCATCACATCGGAGAAAAAGCTACATTAAGAAGCTTCAAAGAGAAGAGAGAAAGGAAATACCCAAAAATAAACACTTAAAATGTATGTAATGAATTTTTTAAATACAATTGCATACATCACATTTTTAAATACAAATGCATAATGTGAGAGAACTATGGGTGATACAAAAAAACTGATGCCATATTCGGTCTCAGCACCCAAAAATACATAAGATTCAACTGCATTAATTTAAAAAGTTTTCACAAAATATTTTTTTGTTGGCCTGTGTAATTTTTGTTGCAAGAAAACTACGCCAAGAATTTATAAAACAAAAATATACTTGAATTTCCCTAACTTGGTAAATTTTACTTGGTCAAAAATAAACTGTTATTATTGTCGTGCAAGTTGTGCTGAAAGTACGATGATGCATATTGCATTTGTACTACTTACACTCAACCTTAGGAAGAATGGAAAATTTCTACCAAGAGCAGCTAATTTAAAAAGTACAAAATTATAGTAAGTGTATTTAATATTTGTTCAAAAGATTTTAAAAACTAGCCAAAAAATATAAGACATCGGTTGAAATTGCTGATCAATTTGCAGATGAAGATTTGACATCATATATGATGTTAGAACACAGATTTCAAATAGTTGTGAGCTTTAAAGAATAATATTTATATTTGCAAGTACATCTAAATTCATGCTGTGTATATTTATCATTACTTCTGTATGATATGATATAATATTGAGTTTAGTGAAGGACCAATGCATTATAGTTTCATTTTGTTTTGTTTTCAATACTACTTTTTATGATATTGCACATTTTTTCAGAAAGTAGAATAAATAAGAACGAGCAAATTGTATACTGTCATTTCAGTACTGCCAAAGGCAATGCTCTAACAAAAACTAAATATTGTCTGGGTATTGTGAACACCAGCCAAAAGAATCGCACAGTTTATCGTACTTGGGCCATTGTGTCGAGTTTGTCGGAGTTCACACACACGTTTTACTTACACGGAATAAAATATGGGAAAATTGCAGAGGTATACAACTTGCAAACTGTAAACAAGTGTCAGCTGCCAAACCAACAGGATTGAATTTCTCTCTCACATTACAAACATGGCTTTACTCTTACCAAGTTGTTACAGAAAATGTGAAGTTAAATAGCAATGCAAAATATTATTCCAGTTCATAGCAAAAGGAACAAAGTTCGGAACTTTGTTTATTTGGTTATTTGGTAAAAAAATGAACGAGTTCCACAATTGTGTGCCGTTTTAAAATACGTCAACTATTTTAGTGTTGAGTCACTACTAATGAACTATTTTTATACAGTTTTGAAACCTAATTTTCAGTACTTAATTAAGTAAAAATGATTGAGAGTAATATTTAATGACTTATAACCTTATTTAATTAATGTGATAATTAATGATTTTATGATCTATTTGACACTGTACAATTTATTTAATGTCTATTTGTCTGGTGTTATGATGATATAACTCTTCATGGTAAATATCTTATTTATTTATTTATCAAAGCATATGTAATGTGTTATTTATTAATATATGTTTATTTAACAAATGTTTTCAGTATTTTATTATTTACGTATTTTTTCTCACAGCTTTGATTTCAATTAATTTTTTTATCTCTACTTTGAAAGCCACGTTTTAATCAAGTGTAACCTGCAGAACCGTGTTTCATAAGAGATTGTTTTTCTAACAAACGTATGTCGATTGCTGTGTTGCGAATTCCTTCGGTTGTCGCCATCTGAGGAACCCCTTCCTCACACGTCCCTGCAGCCCAATTCTGCATTTATCTCAAGCAGTTAACGTGTGGTTTCACATTGAAAAATTCTCCTTTGTTCACATACTATGTTGTCCCACCTCTGTGCACTTCAGCACAATTCGCCTCTTCTGGACAGCATGCAACATCTAGTGTCGTAAATCTAAGTTTTTCATTTGGCTTTTGTTTCTACCTTTTGTGTGCTCCACAAGTTTTTCCTCGGCACTTTCTGTCCAGCCACAGAGTCAAGATGGCGTGTTGCCTGGCTCTGATGGCTGTGTTTTTTTTTAAGTTATAGTTTCATTGCTGTGGTAGCAATGAAGTATTCAATAGTTTTTTTTCGTAATTTGTTTTGTGTGTAGTGTGTGCTTGTTGGTTTTGTTTGGCTGTAGATTGGATATTTCTGTTTTCCCTCCTTGGTGAGTAAGGCTACAGTTACTTTGTTCTCCATCACATACCAGGTATTAATTTCTTTATAAAATTTTTTGGGGATTGCTTTTTTTTAGCGAGGGTTCAAGTCCTCAGATTACCGTTCACATTTTCGGATTCACGTTCCCGGATTACCAGACCCAGCCTTGAATACCTCATTGTTTACAGGTCCTGATTGACTTTGTGATATGTGGGTGCACGCAGCCTTTTGAGAGTTCTCCTTGCAGGTGGAACTGTGTGCATCCCTCTCCAATTCCCCAGTCTCCAGGGAAATGTATGCAAAACCACCTCCATATCACTGGTCTCTCAACTGCCATGTGTTAGCCATCAGGACAGCTAAGTGATGTGACTTTACCTATGAAATTTCTCTTATATCATTATTAACTAGCTGTGCCCGCGGCTCCGCTCACGTGGACTACAGAATTATTGTTTACATTTTTTTTAAAATCAACTCTATGCTTTTTATACTTTTTCCTGACAATGTCTGCACTTGCTTTTTAATTTCAATGAGTGCAAGGTGAAAAACATTGTCATTGAATGTTGCTCATGTGGTTCTAGTAACAAACTTATAGAGAGAAATAATGGTATTTGTTAGTAGATAGATGATCATAAACACAGAACAGAGCACTAACGATATAATTTTTTGGTGCTAGAATCCGCTCTTTTACTTTCTTCGTAGATCTGGATAAACGCTAGCAATCAGTTCAATATCACTCTGCTCCAAATTACTAAAATCCCCCGTTAGTGATACACAGCCCTCGGCATCTGTTTATAACCGCCCATCTCCAATTTTTAATAGTATATCAGCATAATATCCTGTATCAATGTCATTGTAGAGGTGCACTCTCATATTTGTCGTCAAGCTGAATTTCTTGACATTTGCCCATAAACTTGACGACATGAGACAGGCTTTGATTTTATCTGCACCAATTTCATCTGAATCACCGGTAAAGTTTGGCGGAAGTCACCAGCCAGTAATACAACCATTCCTCCCATAATGTCTGTATTTTTTCGTACATCTTGTAGAGTTTGGTTTAGTGCCTCTATCGCTTTTTTGTGTGACATTGTGCTTTCGCCCCACACTAACAACTTCTATTGACACAGCATTGTACCCCGAGCGCAATTTTTACTACAATTTTTTTTCCTGAGGGAATGAAATATTTTTTTGCGATAAAAAGTAGCCTATGTCACTTCCCGGCCCTCCAACTATCTCTGTACAAAAAATCACATTGATCCGTTGCTCCGTGAAAGGACAAACATAGTAACAAACACACTTTCGAATTTATAATATTAGTTAGGATTATTATCACATGCATGTAATGAAATAAAAATAATTTTAAACTGTTTTAATCTTTATTTTTATTACTAATTTCAATTTGTGAACAACCACTTTCACTTAATGCATCTTCGTGATTTTTTTTAAGCAATACATTTTTGCAATTTAATATGACCTATTAGCATTAATTGTTAGGGATGCATCCCAGCGGCTATTTATTTGATAATATTTTGAAGTTAATGTAAAATTATTGTTTCTGCACATTATTTGTTGCTTATATAGTTTGGTCGACTTCGAAAAGAATATATTTCTAAGATAAAGTAATTGGATTCAGTATCGTAATTTGGGTTTGAAGTGCAGTTAATTATATTATATTGATATGTTTTAATATAATTTCTATTTTTAAAAGGAAAATTTCCAAATATATATTTTGCCAATTGTTTGTTAAAGAACTTCTAATTCAGTAATTATAATTTTTTTTATAATTTGATTTGAAAATAATACATTCGAAGAAAAGACTTACTTAGTAACACACAACCACAAGTCACGTCTTTTTATTTATAGACTATTAAGTCATCCTCTGGGTCCATATATTTTAATAATACAAGTAAGTCTTGTATTTTTATTTTTTATTTATTCTTTTTCTTTTGTGTCATGTACGGTTACCCAGCATGATTTATTATTAGTGCTTCCTATTTGGCTTTCATGAGCATATTATTTAATTGTGTACATCACTTCCTTTTACACTTTTTTGTGCCGGGTCCTTTGGTAATTCTATTTTTTACTATGCCACTTTGACGTCAATTGTGCCAAGGACTCGGGACATTTCTGTGTTTGTTGGAAGTCAATATTATATTTTATTAATTTCTTATCTTTTAGTTGTACATGGGTACAATTGTTTCAAACAAAAAGGAACTAAATAAAGCGAACACGTTCTTTCCGAGATTTGGTCTTCATACAAATACTCAAAAAAGGTTTGTTGGATTTAAATGTGGTCAAAGAAAGACAAAAAAAATTCTCATTTTGGGCAATCAACATGGATTAGCAAAAAAAAAAAAAATTATTATTATTATGAAACAAAATTTGAGAGTTAGGAAGATGTTTCTGAACAGCAGAGACATATTTTCTGAGGATTGACAATATTTCAATTGCTCTTTTCAAAATAATAGAGTTTTCAACTCCCCAAATTTCATAAAATTTCACTGCAAAAAGGGAAGAAATAACAGAAGTGTATTCAGACCACTGAGATGAGAAATTTCTTGAACAGGTAAAAGGTTTGTCTGATAAACTACTTGAACAATATGTCATGAACAAGTACCACCATCAAAAATGTTACTTCCATTTCCTTTGCTTGAGGCACTGCAATCAATTTTGGTTCATGCTGCTGGGAGGCTTAAAGGTGCAATTTACACCATACCCAGTATCCTGCTCAGCAAGATGCTCAAGATGATTGAGGCTGACAATGGAACTGGCCTACAAAATCTGACAGAAGAAAAGGAGCCAAAATTAAATGCTCCCTAGAAGAAATAGCCACCAATGAGGCATAGGAAGAATTCCATGTGAAACATTGCACAAAAGCCTTCATCCTTATAATTCTATCTGAGGCTTCTTTCTGACACTTTAAAAACCTCTTTAATGCAATTGTTTCCTTCACTAGATTTTTCTTTATAAACACGCAGTATTTTAATATTATCAACTGAACACTACAAACTATTCGAAGAACCTACAACTGACATGATGCCACATCAACATACTAGGTACTGCTACAATCAGTTTCTCATACAGGATAACAATTGTTAACTGAGCTTAATTATTATCTTAACTTAAAACTTTTGTCAAAATAATTGTAAAAATAATTGCCCATTATTTTTCTGTTAAAAATATATGTAAGTAATTCTCTCTGTAAGTATGGTCACTTATTTATAAAAAAATTCAAAACTTTTCTCATACATTAATTTAAAGCTTAACATTTCAGAAACACACAAAAGCCACAAACCAACATGAGCATTATGGGCTAAGTTATATAAATCATTTGACTCGTAAGCACAGTGGTAAACCACTTCACTCACATTATAGAGGATTTGGGTTTGATTCCTAATCCGGCCATCTAGATTACAGTTTTCCCAGGTTTCCCGAAATCACTCCAAGCAAATGCTGGAATGGTTCCTCAATAGTGTTCCCTTGCTAAGGCCATGTCGCTGTTCAGGGGCACTTAAATCTCCACATAAATAAACAAAATAAAATACATACACCAGCTGTTCACAAACAAATGATGATAAACACCAGAGTGGGGTAGATAAGTACAAATGGAGCATATTTCATCAAGGAACCAATAGTCTAACATCTATAGTTAATCTGCTAATGGCAGTGGCAATGTGGAGGGGCAGGTATACAATCACAATAACTAGACTATAGGCAATGCATGAAATGACAAATGTTTTATACATTTGGGCTGAAGGCACGGGGACAGAGTGTCTGCTAAAACTGTCCGCCACACAGGCAGTGCAGCGCTGAAGCATGTTGCGATGCACAAGTACAAAGGTTTCTGGCGTAATGAGCTCCTCCCTCGTGTCAAGTGGTGTGGCATACATCATTGATTTGATGTAGCCCCACAGCCAGAAGTCAGGTGGTGTGTTATTAGGTGAGCATGTTGGACATGCTATGGGGCCTCCCCTACCTATCCACTGGATCAGGAAGTGCATGTCGAGGTGCCGGCGAACCGCAATGGTGGCAAAATGAGGCCGGGCCCCATCCTGCTGAAACTACATTGCCTCATAAGAATATAAAAAAGGAACTTCCTCCAAGTATTCTGGTAATACGTCCTGCAGGAACTGTAGATACGTTGCACCTTTAAGACTGCAACCGTGTGGTACTGAGCGGTGTTATCAGGCATGCAGACATACGCACAGACTGGTTACAATACCACCTATCCAAGGTTGCATACCTGCCCCAGTACTTTGCCATTGCCATTAGCAGGTTAGCTATGGGCGTTAGACTATTGGTTCCTTGGTTAAATATGCTCCATTTGTACTATCTATCCCACTCTGAGGTTTATCATCATTTGTTTGTGAACATCCGGTATATCCTATTACAGTCAACTTCACCCAAGGTTCATAAGCAACTTCAGCCCAGTCTTCATAATCAGTCACCATCAACCCAGACATCATGGGCAGTCAAATTCAACCCAGACATCATATGCAGTAAACATCAGCCCAGATATCATGAGCAGTCATTTTCACCACAATTTCTAAGATTTTGTGTAACTGAATATTTATTTTAATTTGTAGGTTTAAAATATTTTTTTTTTTCTCTGAACTGGTTGTTGACACAAGGAATCAAGAGACATATTATACACACCTGAGGACTGTGTGTTGCTTACCTCAAACAAAAAAAAGTTTCATAACATTTTATAAGCTGAAAAACACATACTTTCAAATAAGACTTTTTTATTTAAATAAGTGGGCAACAATTAACAAACATAAGTATTGCTATAATGAACAGAACCTTAAAAAGGGCAGACTAGCTACTTTTAAAAGGATAAATTAGAAAAAATAAACACACAGTATAATGATAAAAATTCGTCAATATTTTGTCAACTTCACCCAAGTGGTTAACTTCACCTTGTTTGATGGTACCAAAATCAAACATAAAATAAAAATATAATGGTTACAAATCAGTAGGCTAGAGGCTAAACTTTATGTTTACATACCTATCAGCTAAGTTCTGTCCTTCTTCTCTAAGTTGTAACAAGTCGCCTTCATCTATTGAAGGACCAGCCACAAACAAAATAACTATAGGAAGTCCTTGAAAAGGTAGCCTGTCATCTTGTTCCAAGTTTGACAAAAGTGTTTTCTCCAGGCTGTCTCTTACATATTCAAAGCTTTCAGGGTTAGAATATACACAAAAACATCCTAGAAACAAAGAAAATGCAAATAAATTCTAATTTTTGTGAGATTATTGGTAATATCTTCACATGAAAATGTGTAACTGTAATTAGAGATGAAGGAAATTCATTCTGACTGGAAAATAACTTTCAAGAACTTCATTTCCCAAGCTACAAAAGTTTAATACATTGACAATTTAAAACACTATATTCTCCCAAACTACACATATTTTTATTCTTTCCCAACTTACAGATATTTTTATACTTTCAGTTCTTGGCTATGAAATAAACTATCTTACAGTAAACTGTCTCAATTTCAAGGATGTAAGTAAACAGACATACTATCCTTGGCAAGTAAATGCAGCAGTTTAAGTTTGAACGTCACATATGATAAGCTTATATGTTAACTTCAAGCAGAAAATAACAAATTGTTATTTTATGTCATACCTAGCCAATTGATATTATATTCATTACATTTTTTTGGCTGAATAGTTTTTTCTCCACTAGAACATGAAATAATAAAAAATTATACACACAAAAAAAGAATGTTACACATAAAAAGTACATTATATTTGGTCATAGCTTGGTATTGTAATAAGTGACAATGGTGATGAGTAAATATGTATTGTGCTGCATTCAAAAATGAAATAATTTTTTTCACTGAAAACACACATATCAATGTAAAATTAACACTTACTAAGTGACATACATTTAATTATTTACAAGATTAACTTCATAAAAATGTCAATTAAAATTAAATGTAAAAAAAATAAAGAGTTACAATTTACTCCACATTATACAAGTTTAAGGTTAAAGAAGTCACATAAGCTTACAAAAACACACACATGCAGAAAGGTTTAATTCAATTAGTGGTCATTCTGCAAAAAAAATTATTTTTAAGCTTTACATCACAACCACAGACAGTCTAAAATAATATATAGCAAAAAATCTTTTAAAAGTTTCTGAATGGACTGGAAAATTTAGGCTTATTAATGAGGAAAGCTTCTGAAGAGGGTTAAATTACTTTGGTGTTTAAACGCCAGGTGCCAAATTATGTAAACTTAATACGCAGGAAAATTAATTAAACGGTGACGCATTCTGCGTCCCTATATTTTATTCGTCAGAACACACGCTCTGGCGAAGCTTGCCGGCGGACGACCGCAATAAGGATTAAGGGTTTTGTGGACGTGCCGGAAGAGGGACGCCAGGAGCCTCGCAGCTGCAAAGGCACGCTACCAAAGGTTTCTGCACGTGCAGACAACATCCGGAGACAACGGAAGACACCAGGGCGCGGACACAGCTGCATTTTGCAGCTGCCCAAGGGACACCGAGATCCCACCACCAGCTGCGTCTGTCCCGGGCTTGTACCGCAATAAACCATGAGAGCTTTTAGCGGACGTGCGTGCAGAACGGGACAATAAACTTCCAGGCCAGAACCAAGGGACGACGCCACGCCGGCTGCGGACCACACGAGCAGCGGCCACGTGTTTTATGACCCAGGGGGACGACAAGCACCCCGGACACGTGCAGAGATGGGGCAAGTCGAATATGGTGATCAAGCCTACATAACCACGAGGAGCAGGACCAAGCGCGGCAGTCAGCCGACGGAAACGGAAGAGGACGGAGCGAATCCACGAGCAGACGTCGACGGCAGCCGGCCGTCGTCGTCAGGCGCAGAGTACTGCGTGGACTCGGGAAGAAGGAACTTCGAAGCCAGGCGCCGAGACGCCCACCAAGTTCGAGAGCAGTTCCAGGTCGCCAGCCGAGGGAAGACAGCGCTGCAGTGTCAGATAAGTAGTTCTACACCAAGTGTGAAGAATCTCCCCCCCCCCCCCGACGCAAAATCGCCGCGCCAAGTATCACGTAATCTACGTACAGAAAAGGGAGGGAGTTTGTCTCGTGAGTTCATGTACCAGTTAACCTGTTCAAGCAACAATAAAACTCGATTATGTGAACACACAAATAAAGTGTAATTTATTAGTAAATTGGACCTAGAGACAACAGTGTCGATGTATTCCTACGCCCTATCACTGAGGGCTAGCATCAAGTGCTGGCGCCTCACGCCGCAGAGCAAAATCAATACCTACTTCCAAACTTCAGCATTTGGCAGGTATCAACGGGAACATCTCAAAATGGTTTTACTGTATGTAAGAATAATCCATCAAATCAACTACATGAATGTTCTAAACATAGACAATTCAGATTTTAATACTTTTTTTTCATAACCTAAATTAAGTATTACTCTAACAACCAAAAATGCAAGTACCTGCACAGATGTGTAAAGTGTGTAGATCATTAATGAATACTTTAAAAGAGCTATTATAAAAGCATTGATATGATGTGTAATGTTTCTGTGTAATGGAGAATCGCAATTCCTGACCCAGTTCCAATATTTCATTTAAGTCATCTATACTTTCCAAAAGCACAAAAACATAAAGATGGAGTCATGCCAACTCTTGCAAAACTAAGTATTATTTCAGTAATCAAAGTAAATGTGATGAGCAATTTAAATACCTGTAAAAGGATCATCCCATGCCATTTAACCAAAAAGTGATTGCTTCATAATTAGCATTTATTTTTATTGAATACTTGTTGATTCATCTTTCAAGACCATAAAACAAATTTGATGAGAAAAAAATGTAGCCCATTTTTGGATGGCACATTAACTTTAGTATTTTTGAGAAATTTTAACAAATGTTCTAACCCCTTAAAATATTTTCAAATTCATTAAAACAAAACCATTTCACTCAACATTAGGTGCTCTTCAATTTTGCATCATTGGGCTCTTCTAGTTTTAGTTTAGTTTCAAGTTTCTAAAGCCCAAATTTAACAAATTTTAAAAACTTTTTTTACTGTAACACTATATTTCACCAAGAATAGGATACAACACCCACCATTTTTTATGAGAATTATATTAATATATTAACACTTACTCTGCCAATGGGGAAAAAATGAAAGGTCCTTTAGCATAATTTTTATTAAAGAATATATTTTCAAAATTTCAAAAATATAAATTTAATGGCAGGTATAGAAAAAAATTTGAACATTGGAATGCAGAGTTTTAAAATGTAAACACACAAAAATTTCATGTAGGCTATAACAATTCAAAATAACTAAAATATCACCACTTAAAAGCTGAACTAAATTATGTGCTTTCACAATGTAAGATCTACAGTCATGTGTTAAAATTACTAATTGTAGCTCATTTTACTCATAAAGTACTCCAATGTGAACAGATAAATGTTTTAGTGAGAATCTTCAATTTTGGGAGAGAATGGTTAGGAGCACAAGACAAAAATGCTATGAAGAAATACTCAAACTTTAAATGTCATATTGGGGTTAAATTAATATTAGCATAGAATTTAAAAAAAAAAACTATTTCATGAGGTAAGGCAGGTAGTGAGGATTTCCTAGCAGACATGTACAATCATGATAAACCTCAGTATAGGGACTGCAGTGGTACAGCAGCTAGTGCACATGCCTCCCACCAAGGCAAACCAGGTTCAATTCCTGGCAGGGTTTCCGCCTCGTTTTTGCATGTCGAACGTTGCTGCTGCTTGCCGGGTTTTCTCTCAGATCTACCATTTTCTCTGCCCCTGCATTCCGGCACTGCTCCATACTCATCTTGCTTCACCCTCATTGGCTCTCAAGACACCAATGTTAAGAGCCACCCACCCAAACTTCTCCACTCAATGAAGACTCAATGTGTTATTTAGTTATGTCAAGCTAGAAAATAACATGGTATTTTTAAACATAATGCTGAGTCAAGTCTCATTATCAACCAACTTCTAGAATTGGAAGAAACAAGCATAACTCTAACAGACCTTATTTAGGTCTTGCTTGATAAGGTTTCCAAAATGGGAAAATGTACAAATTTCTAAACATTTCATAACTTTGAATAGCATAACAAATTGACCTTTGCACTGTAGTGAATTCTCTTGGAATAGAACAATAAATTTTGGTTAAGGCAATTAATGTGAAGAATACATTAGATATCAACAGTTAAATTAAAGGAAAATTTGAGTCCAAATGATGTAATGTGTTATTTCCATTCTTTCTAGAAATAGTGAATTATTAAACTATTGATAAGTCAATGTTTTTGTTTTACAGTGCTCCTTTTCTCATGAATTTTCAACCAGTTTCATTAGGTAATATTTTTATTTACATTATTATGTTGTCATGAATTCCTGGAAGGTATTCTCCCAAAGGTAAAAGAGCCTATGTGAGGCCTAAGGGGATAAGGCAAACAACCTTACAATGAGAACAAAATAACGAAATAAAAAAGAAAATATCAGGGATTGTCACTAAGTTTCCCTTCTTTTATATTCCTTTCTATCAAGTGAGTGAAGAAATTTGGATGGCTCTTAAAATTGAAGTCTCGAGAGCCAATGAGGGTGGAACGAGGTGAGTATGGAGCAGCGCCAGAATGAAAGGGCGAGGGAAACGGGAGATTCCCAAGAAATCCCGCTGACCAGCGGCATTGTCAGGCACGATTCCCACTTGTGAAAACCCGAAAGAGACGCAACCAGGGATTGAAGCCAGTTCACCTTGGTGGGAGGCGAACAGACTAAATGCTCAGCCACCGAGGGCACTCCTTTCTATCACTTTTTCATTTCTTAAATACCCTGCAATTCTGGTAAAAAGGCCTTATTCTACATTCTGTTTATAATAGGGGAGGGGCTTTAATTGCACAAGTTGGTTAAAAGACCAAATAAATAAAAAATGCATTAGGGAACAACCTAATAAAGCTGCCTTTCCTACACTGAATTTCCATTTATGACAGTCTTCAAGGTCAGTCAAAAAGAAAAAGAGAAATATTCAAGAAATAATTAAATATCCCACAATAGTCACAAAGTCACAAAACGAAAAGTATGATCAATAATTTTTAAGTTATAGTTGGGAGGGAGACAGACTTTTAACAATACTGTACACCAGCTGTTTTAGAAACCACAGTTCATTGGCATTTCAAATGACTATAGTTTTCCTCAAGTTTAAAGAACAAAAGTAATAAAACTTATGATTTCTGCAACTAATTTTTTTCTTTCGAGTATTTCTTTTTGACAAGAGAACAATCATCATGTTTTATTAGTTCACGTATACCACATCCTCTATAAGAAACAATGGGGAGGATGAAAACACTAAAAACTTAATGCTAAACGTAAGAGGTAGAAGAATCTATGGACATGGTCATGTTTCTTACAAGCTGTAGAACAGCACCTGCTGCCCATAACTTCAAGATCTGGCAGTGCACTGAGTAGCAGCTATGGATCTCTTCACTTTTGTGGCTATGATGATCTGGAATTTGTCATTATTCAAACCCTGATCTCAAAGATTATGCCCTTGTTTCTAAGGTATTGCCCTGCATCTCTCTAAACCACAAAATAAAAAAAAACAAGACAACACGAATTTGCTTGAGCTTAGAGCAAACACATAAAGTGTTTGCTAGACATTACTGCTATTTCCCAACTCACCGGTAGTAACCATCCCCCAATGCCTGCCAACTCCAAGGCTGCCCAGGGTAAGATATGGGGGAACAAACACACGCAGCATAACAGCTCAGCCTGGAACCTTCTCTGACACAACAGGGGATTTTTTAAATTGGGGTACCAACTCAAAGGCACATGCTGGTGGTGTAATTGTGCAAGTTCCTTTCCTGTACAAATTACCTGCTTGCCAATGGCAAGAAACAAAAGAATGACAATGATGTACCCAGGAGTGAACAATCAAGTAACCTGTCATTGGCCTAAAGCATCTTCATTAAATTAGAGAGGAGCCAGAAAGCTTAGAATGATACCTTACAGCCCATTTCAATATTTAGAAACGATAAATAAGAAAAACATGTAAGTTTTCAAAACCTTTCAAGTTTACCATATTTTTTAATTATGTAGCATATTTATTATACCTTAAATTTCATTTTTCTTTTTGTAATTTGAAGTTTTAGCTGTATAGACAATCAATGTACTTGTTTAGGTTTATTTTTTTACTCCTCCAGTAGATTTACAGAATATGTTTACAGTTAAAACATTTATTACGTTCTCTAAAGCAGGAAGTACTATTTTGTTTTATAGTTCACAAAAACAGTTAATGGTCCAACTGGGACATCACAGATTTTCCTCAGTCATCTATTTTTATTATTTCTGCTATTCATTATTTTCAGTCTAGTCAAATGTATATGCTATGCGCTTTCAGACAAACACTCAAAATCTTTTGAATAGAAAGTTATGTAGCATTATTGTTAGTGTTGAGGGGTGAGTATACAGTATGTTTCCTTAGGGTATGGAATTGCCATAGAGTTTTGAAATCTTACTGCTGGAAGACATTCTTGTGCTTCAGCATCATCATTACTTACATAAAAAAAAAAGCAATGCCTTTAATGTTTGATACACAAATATCATTCGTGACTCTAGGGTTTAGAACGTGTTTTAAAACTGCATTCTGGAAAAATGCCTTAGCTATAAGTTGTTTGACAATAACACCAATATTATGACAAGAACAGTTTTCATTTAATATTCTAAAAAAATACAATTCTGCTTATATATACAGGTCATTTTTGTAGTGTCACAAATCAGCTCTTCTTTTTATCACAATTTCTTGCAGCTCCAGGAGAAAATAAATATATAGAAAATAAATATGTAATACATATATATTTAATATTATATATTGAATGAAATGAGGAGCTCTCTTGATCTTTAGAGCCAGCTTACGTTATTTTCCATAAAGTCACAGATGAAATAAACTCACAAATTGACTAAGAATTAACTTCTCTGAGTTATAATTTAAATTCAGTGATTCGCATCACAGTAATCAGTCACTGAATCATTTCGGAGTTCATCTTGAACACAGAACACTGACACAGCACACCACAAACTGCAACTACCTGAATAAGGTCTGCGTCTCTCACTTGTTTCTTCCATTTATAGAAGATGGTTGATAATGAAACTTGACTCAGCATAATGTTAAAAAATACCATGTTATTTTCTAGCTTGACACAAAATCGATGCTAAAGGACCTTCATTTTTTTTCTCATTGGCAGAGTATGTGTTTACATAATTCTCACAAAAATGGCAATTGTTATGTCATGTTTTTGGTGAAACTTAGTGGTGAAGTAAAAAAAAGTAATTAAAATTCTCAAATTTGGGCTCTAGAAACTTGAATGTAACCTAAAACGTGAAGGGCACAATTATGCTAAATTAAAGAGCACTTCATGCTGAATGAAATGGTTTAGTTTCATTGAATTTGAACACATTTTAAGGGGTTAGAACATTCAGTAAAAATTGCTTAAAAATACTAAAGTTAATGTGCCATTCAAAAAATGGCTGAATTTTTTTTATTAAATTAGTTTTATGCTCTTGAATGATCAACATGTATACAATAAAATTAAATTAAAATTGTGAAGTAATCACTGTTTGGTTAAATGGCATGGAATGACTCAACTACAGGTACTTAAATTGATCATCACATTTACTTTGATTACTGAAATAATACCTAATTCTGTGAGAACTGTCATGACTACATCATCATATTTTTGTGCTTTTAGAAAGTATACATAAAAGAAAATGGAATTTCTGAAACTGGGTCAGCAATTGCTATAGGATGTCCACAAAAAGTGAGAACAATTGAAAGACCTCTCATTTGGAATAATAGTCAAAATATGCATTTAATTTTAGCAATAGATGTTAATTTCCGAGTGCGGTGGAATATACACACTGTTTATTACTTACATAGCAATATTTACATAAAAACATTATTAAAGGATAAAAAAACGACTGACAGGAAAAAAGTAAATAGGGCCTCAAATGTTCTCACTTTACCATGAACAGCATATATCACAGAATACACAGTAAGATTACACATCAAACTAACGCTTTTATAACATTAAATATAACAAATATAAAAAAAATTAAGTTGAAGTTCTGTTGTGAATGAGCTTGCCCCCCACCCACTGAGCATTGCGTAGTGGCGCGGCACTCACACCAGTTATGTATGCTCAGTGAACAGCATGTGCCGCAGGGAAGGAACGAACACACGGATACAACCCAGTGACCCGGCCAGCCAATCACTGAACATCAATACTTGTGGGGGGGAGGGGGAGAGAGAGAGAGAGAGAGAGAGAGAGAGAGAGAGAGAGAGAGCGTGTGTGTGTGTGTGAGTATCGTTAAATTTTCTAGAGATGATTTCATTTTTTCAGATTTTTAAAAAACATTAAAAATAAAACTAATTGTTGGTCTTTATAAAAAAACAGATGTCATTTAGAAAAAATAATTTAATATTTTTACTCTTGTAGACTTTATTTTTAAAGAATTTTTGGGATAATAGTTAAGTTTTTTTCAACTACATTGAGAAACTCTGTTATAAATTCTTGGTCTGAGTATTTTTTATTTTCGTTAATAGAATCATATTTTTTATTACTGTATAAATACTATAGCTAAGAGTTTTTTTATATTATTTTTGTATATACAAGTATGGATATCTTTTTATATTTTCAATCACTTCACCTTTTGAAAATAAAAATAAAAAATTTCTCAATTTGGTTTCTATTTTTTTATTGGTGTTTTTATTTTTAATTACTGTTGGTGTATTCCCTTTCGAATAATTACATTTTTCTTATAAATGTTTATTCTCTTGTTTTAGTTGATCAACCTCTTGTTGGAATATATAATTTTCTTGTTTCAATTTATCAATAACTTAAATCATTGATTATACACTACTTTCTTTATCACAACTATATATTATTTTCAATTCTATACAAATGTCTTTAACATTTATATGTCTTGGTATGTTTAAAACTTCTAATCCACAATCACGTTTTATTTTTTCAGCGAGTGTATTTTTTTTAAACAGGTTTAACAAATTGTGAGATTTCCTTGTATATAATATTCCTCAAGATTTCTTTGTGTTAACAGTATCACAAGTTTACATAATTTATTTTAAAAAATTTTTTTAATATAAATGATAAAAATTTAATGTAAAAATGTACGAAAGTAGAAGACAAAAAATTTATGACATAAATTTAATCCCATTATAAAAACTATACAGTTATATTATTCTATAAAATTATAAAACAACAATAATACACATAATTTATTATCACTATATAATTTATATATATATTATTTTTAATAAAATAAGAATATAAACAATAATATAAAAGCTAAAAATATACAAATACAATATAGAAATAGAAGCTAAAAAATTTATTATCAAATAAATTTATTACAATTATAAAGATCATGGTTTTTTTAATTTAATAAAATAAAAAAAAAATAAGTATTAAAATTAAAACTATGAATTATTTTTAATATAAATACAGTTATTATATTCGTTTCACAGTTATATTATANTATATAAAAGTTTTTTTTAGTTCAATTCTACATTGTATTTTTAGCATATGTGCACATTACAATATAATTATTAACTTTAAATTTTTGCTGTTGTTTAATTAAATTACTAGCGTAAATATTTCCCCCTCTATAATAACATGCTGATATTGATGATAAATTAAATTATGAAGAAATTTATAGACCCTCGGAATCTGAGAGTCTAACTTAAAATGACAAATAAATTATATTTGTAAAAATAACAGTTGCAAATAAAACTCTAAATTACTTTTAAATGAATAGTACAAAGTTAAGCTATAATATATGTATAGTGTTGTTAAGGTACTACAATTATACAGGCAGTCCTCTACTTTCATACACAATGTGTTCCTAAATTTGTGTATGAAAGTTGAAATGTATGAAAGTAGAACCCTTATTTTAATGTGATAAATGAGGTTCCATTCCTAGATGGGAAAAAAAACGTAACTAAACAAAAAAAAAATATTCAAAACAATATATTTACACACAAAGAAACAAGATCATGCATCAAAGTTATTTAAAAGTGTTTAAATATATAGCTAATAGTTCAAACAATCGAAAAGACACATTTTACACACACAAACATTTGACTAATTGCAGTGGGTACATACATACATACAGATTCAGCTCTCTTTGGAATTGTACATAGCCGGTTTAACAATCACTGGGACCTGGTGTAGATAACTTATCAGCTTTGCAGAAAAAGTTATTTAGCGACAGTTGAACGCCACCCTTCTTCTTTTCATACAATTGTCTGTAGCACATTGTAGCTGCTTCAACAACTTGA
>NQII01000081.1:526955-557829 GCA_002778355.1 Clitarchus hookeri | reverse complement strand
CCCCCTAGCAAGCCAAGTAAAATTTGTAAGCGCCGAGATATCACGAGATAGGCAAGTGTAGTTCTCCTTAAGTCAGAAAACACGCATCGCGGAAGAAATAGCCGACAGAGTAAGCTTGGAAAGGGTGCCTTCCCCCCCCCCCAACCACCAGGGAACCATGGCACGTTTTTGAAGTGCATTGTTCTGCTTCCCCCCACCTCACCCCTCGACACAAGGGGACGCGTGCAGGAAATTAGGGAGGGAGGCTAGAAAGGATATAAACCTCTTTGTGGGGCAGGTGGGAAACAGTCAGAAGATTACCACACAGAGAACAGATTAGTAATCAGTAGACAATCGGTCAGTTCGTCAGTACCACACACAGAGAGATCAGCCGCGCTGAGTGCGGCCGGGGGAGATCGGACCCCCTGCCACAACAGTACATGAGTACGTAAGTAGGACAGTTAGTTATCAGATCACTCAGAAGAGTACGTCAGAGAGTTCAGTTGAATATCGCCGCGCAGAGAGGTTAGTTCGGGACAGTCGTGATCACCGCAGAGTTCGTCAGTACCGCCCNGTTCAGTTGAATATCGCCGCGCAGAGAGGTTAGTTCGGGACAGTCGTGATCACCGCAGAGTTCGTCAGTACCGCCCGGAGAGGTTAGTCGTGCAGAGAGAGAAGACCGGGGAGATCGGAACCCGGCCACGTCCGTCAGTCGAAGCAACGAGCAGCTGGTGGCGCGGAAGTTCGGTGCCGCCACACCGGGATGCGCAGATAGTAAGTCGCGACATTAAGGGGTCAGCCAAATCGGGACGCGAGATGCGAAACGCGAGATGCAGGGCCGATTCAGAGACAGTTACCAGAGTCACGTCGGATGTGTAGTTTCGCCACATCAAGAGGAAGCTAGCTGCGTGCAACAAGCCAATCACAGAGGGCCTTAACAGGGCCATCCAGCTCACCAGACCCATCAACTGCCAGAACAACTACCACGCAACATGTGCAGATAAGTAACCCCGTTGTCACTCAGGGACCTGTCCTGACACCTAATACCCCTACAGCATCAGAAACGTAGCCAGAACATTGAACATTGTAACCAGCCCTTCAGGCCAGAACTCGCAGGGTGTTAAGTATGTATAAAGTCCCGCAACAGTGCCGGGAATGTATAAGTAAATTCCCGTTCAATAAACTTGTTCCAAACTAAGAAGTCGTGATGAAGTCATTGTGTGATTTACCCTCAAATCCCAGGCATCCTATAGTCTGTGCCACTGAAAATTAACCATCTACCCTATGAACCATCTGTACACGACACAGATGGGGACTAGCATTTAATGTGTTAATTTTGTAGTAGTTAATTCATCATGGAATTTCCACCAACATAAATAGACTTTTGTAACACATAGGTGAGAACATATCTCGTAGCTAGCTGGCAGTACACCGGGAGAATTAGTTATCCTGTTAAAAAAGGCTATGCCTACCGGTAGATGACACCTCACCCCAAGTAGTCTTGACGACATTGACAAATTTGGTGTGTGGCCGCCGCAGTCAGAAGAGTGGAGGGACAGTTTGTTTCTGCTCAATGAATTTCTGGTCGGTCTGGATGGCTGAAGGAGGGGGAAGGGTCATAATTTCCAGATGCATTTGTGTGAATGTGTGTGTGTGTTTGCCAAAATTACTTTTCTTATGAAAGACACACAAATCATTAACAGGACAGTTTTGGAACCGATAAAAAAAAAAAAAAAATTTAACAATGTACACAGAAATCCTACAAAACATGCACTATATTGATACATTGATTGCTATAATAATAACAATACCATAGAATTAAATTAATTTCAAGGCATGAATACCTTAAATTAGCCAGAATATATACATTTTGACACTTTCAAAATATTTGTAATGTAATATTTACAAGCACACTTTATATTATAAATGCATTTCAAAAACTGTAAAAACAATTTACCATTAGGTGAAAAATTGGATGTAGTAAATGTATTTTCTGGTAAACTGACATCTCCATCAATAATTCTATAATCTATGCTGTATAAATGGCAGTCAATTTCATATTCATCATCATCGCACTGCTCCTGAAAAACATAAAATAATATATATAATATATGTACAGCTACTTTTTAGGTGCAAAAAATACATACAGCACAACATGTTATACATACCATTTAAAATGCAACAAAGCAGTTTATCCACAAGTTCACAATGAGTGAACACCAATGTTGAACACTGATTTACTTAACATTAAATTATTACTGGAATTTGGGTGACTATGTTTATCAGATGACTCTGCTGTTACCCTCCACTGACATGTCTATTATCCATGTCCCAGACAAAGCTGTTACTGGTGGTAACTCATCATGGTGGCACCTCACACATACATATAGATGTTAATCCCTGATTCACCGTAAAGGTGCAAAAACTTCCAAAACAGAAATATTTAAAATATAAGCAGCAGAATAAACCTAACAAGGCTAATTTGTGGCTATATATTTTACTGTTGAGCACCCCAACTCATAGTTCACGTTTCAGGCACAAGGAGGGCAAAGGGCATTTAGTCTTCAGTAATGACAATGAATATGCCAGTGTAAAAACAACATGTATTATTGTATTATTTGTATATTGAAGTACTTGAGTTTGGGTTGTTCTATTTTAATTTCCTTTTTTTTTTTTTTTTTTTNATACATACAGCACAACATGTTATACATACCATTTAAAATGCAACAAAGCAGTTTATCCACAAGTTCACAATGAGTGAACACCAATGTTGAACACTGATTTACTTAACATTAAATTATTACTGGAATTTGGGTGACTATGTTTATCAGATGACTCTGCTGTTACCCTCCACTGACATGTCTATTATCCATGTCCCAGACAAAGCTGTTACTGGTGGTAACTCATCATGGTGGCACCTCACACATACATATTGATGTTAATCCCTGATTCACCGTAAAGGTGCAAAAACTTCCAAAACAGAAATATTTAAAATATAAGCAGCAGAATAAACCTAACAAGACTAATTTGTGGCTATATATTTTACTGTTGAGCACCCCAACTCATAGTTCACGTTTCAGGCACAAGGAGGGCAAAGNACTAATTTGTGGCTATATATTTTACTGTTGAGCACCCCAACTCATAGTTCACGTTTCAGGCACAAGGAGGGCAAAGGGCATTTAGTCTTCAGTAATGACAATGAATATGCCAGTGTAAAAACAACATGTATTATTGTATTATTTGTATATTGAAGTACTTGAGTTTGGGTTGTTCTATTTTAATTTCCTTTTTTTTTTTTTTTTTTTGGTCCTGCAGTGCGAGTATAAATTTCTAACTGACCCCGGGCTATATGATATCTCAGTCTCCATTCTGTTGCGGGAACAGAGATGAGTCGGTGCACTTCAGGATATTCAAGGATCAATTAAGAGATTACTGAGAGCAATGAGGTTAGGAAGAAGTTGATGCAGGCGAGATGGGGAGATGGGAAATTCTCCTATACTTGTAGGTTGATGAACACCAGCCACTAGCTGGATATGTGCTCTGAACTACTCTACCAATATATCATTCCATGTGAAATCATTTAAGTGGGTTTCAATGATTTTTTTATTTATATTTTTTCACCATAGGCATTGCAATTATTGAGCAACAAGAAACAATTTTTTATTGCACAAAAAATTGGTTTTAAAGGTAAAAAAAAAAAAGCATATTAGAGGTAAAACTTCTGATTTTCACTGTTTGAAAGGACATTCAGGGCTGTTACATAACTTGCATACATATATGTCAAGAAGAGTTATTGCTACCGGAATATAAAATGGCTTAAATTTTTCACAAAAAAAATTTGCAACATCACCAAATTCAGAGGCATTCTGAAGGTTAAGGGCTTGAAACCACAGACTGACAATTTTAATTTAAGAGCTATGGCTGTTAGGGGTCACAGCCATGGACAAACAAAGACTGGGTTGCAAGCCCTTCAACTTTCTTTTACTCTTAAGTCACAACATTTCAAATAAGTAGGGAATTCAAAGTCAGATAACTTTTAAGGAGGGACCAGTTAAAATTTTCAAATTTTAAGCATGCATACCACTACTAATACTAAACCTGTGAGTTTCATTTTGTGGTGCACTCTAGTTCCCAAGTTATGGTAAAGAAAAATATATATATACCTAGTAATGAAGTAGAGGTGTAATAATGTCCCCCTCATGCCTATCAAAAGGTAGGGCAAGCAGAAAAAACTGTCACAGAACAACATGTTCAGACCGGTTCTTACAGGCCAAGACCAGCAAATGCCCTGTAACTGCAGCCAGCAACTCAGTATATTGTGAACATTTATTCAACACGTATTTAGTTTGTGTTATAAGTGTTCATACGAGCTTAGTAGTGTTTTGTTTTATTTTATCTAACTCTTGTGAGATGAATACAATGACACAATAGGTGTCTTTATTCATGAGTTAATTGTATGTAAGTTTGATTAAATATAAAAACATAAACCTGGTCAGCCACTCACTGATAAGCATGGAATGTTCTGTCTGCTGTTTTATCAAAGAATTTTGTGAAAATCATTTATACGGTGTATCAATGATAAAACCAGAGTCTGAATTAAATAATTATGAATTGTTTCTAATGAAGGACAGTCAGACTTGAAAAAATAAACAGTATATACACATATTTAAAAAGAATACATAGATAAATTCAATCACTTATTTGGAAATTCAAGTAGTGATCATTTAGTTTTCACAAAAAAGTTATTACGAAACCTGAGGATAATTGTGTACGTGTGAAAATGATCTTCCTAGCAATGAAGATGCCAGTAAACAGGACAATATCGAAGAGCCTTTCATATCCCTGAAGTAGTTTTAGAGGCTTTAAATGAGGTAGGTGAGACTTTAGGGATTTCACCCATTACAATAAAAAAATTAAACTATAAGAAAAATATTTAGAAGTAAAGAAATTTTCTGGTACTGTTAAGAAGAAATTTAACAAATCTCAAGATTCTGCACAAATTACAAGAACAGGAAGATGGAAATAAAAAAAAATTGACATTTCTGCTTAATACATTAAGTATCCTGGTCAGTGTTTGAAATAAAGAATAAAATCTTTTAATTCAAGTACAGAAAGAATATAAGCTATAAATGAAACCCCAAAGAGCTGCCAATTAGGAAAATTGTAGAGGAGTTGGGTGGAAGTGAATATCTAGTAAAGTAAAAATGACTTGCTGAGACACACAGCCTCATTCTAAAGAAAATGTTATAAAAAAGGACAAACACTAGCCAACATGATCAAATTTTATGAAAAGTCATTATTATGTAAGTAGCGTCTCTCACATGAAATATACTAAAACAATTCATCTTAAGAACTGAGATGANTGAAAAGTCATTATTATGTAAGTAGCGTCTCTCACATGAAATATACTAAAACAATTCATCTTAAGAACTGAGATGAGAAGTTAAAGCAGAAAAGACTGATGCTGTTTAATTTTCTTAAGAACTGAGATGAAAAGTTAAAGCAGAAAAGACTGATGCTGTTTAATTTGAAAGGGCTTAGACAAGAATGAAAACAGGAACACCCACTTACAAATATTTTTTTCCTGAATTCTGTATCTTTAAGCTTTAGTGGCTTATTTCAGCGGATACCATTGGAACACTCAGTATTTGCNTTTTTTTCCTGAATTCTGTATCTTTAAGCTTTAGTGGCTTATTTCAGCGGATACCATTGGAACACTCAGTATTTGCTACCTATCTGAATGTGACATTGATGGTTGCAGGAGGAAGGATTGATGACCAGAATTGTCTGCTTTCAAGAACAGTATGCAGTATCTAATAATGAAAATTGCATGTTTGTTCAGTGATGATCATGTCTTGGCATTAGTAGGTTGGACTTAAAAAAACTGAGCCCCAATGACGATGACAAAAAAATGACAACTCATAAGAAGTGGGAGACTATAGTCCGGTGTAAATTTGTCACCATTCTTTAAATTCAAATTTTGTGTTTACTTCTAGAAGGAACCTTGAGAAGAAACACACACCACAAGAGTCTACGTATATTTTGTGATTCCATGGAGCACACAACTACTATTGTTTATTCAGTTTAGAAGAAGCTGGTGCCCTTCATTAAATTCCTTATTCCTAATCTCAAGATGATCTGGTACTTTTCCAATGTATCTGGGACTCAATATAAAAATCTGAAGAATTTATAGGGCCTCTGCAAGCATAAAGACATTTTTGGTATAGTAGTGAAATGGCATTTCTTTGCATTCCGTTTCATGGAAAAGGTTCCTGCGACAGGATGGAGGGACAGTGAAGGGAATGGTGGCAAACAGTCAACTGAAGGCCGTATCAACACACCCAAACCAATTATTGATTTTCACATCCAGAATATTAGAGGCAAAAATTTACTAAAGGTTACAGAAAAAGATGACTACAAAGAGTAAGAATACATGAAAAACCCCTTTGAAGGAGTCAAAGGATTCAAAGGAGCAAGAGATTGTCACTGCTATATTCCAAAAGATAGTTAGATGTTTTTTACCAGCAGGCCACGTGGCATTTAAGACTGACAGAACCTCAAAATCATTTAGTATCGTGGATATCAAAGATAATTATGTATGTGCAAGTGCACACGCGAGACAAAATGTGGTTCATCAGAAAAGTTACTGTTCACGTACAGTGATTCTACTCCACATCTTTCATATTTTAGCTTAATTACCTGCACTGAACACAGCAGCTAAATGTAATGTATCATGGGCTCCAGAAGTGTTGTCTACTTCTGCAGGCATTACACCAAACTCTTTGACATGTAATTTTCCATTTTCTTGAAAATGGTTTGACTAGGAGCATTTCACCAAGGTGTCCTTATATGTTATTTCAGATATCATAAAGTAAAATAACTTACAAATGAAGGAATTCAGATTTTTATTAACATATTACTCTAGCAACCCCTATTTTATTAGTTTAGGAGGATACGTTTACCAGTGACACTTGAAGAGGTTTGAAATCTTCTGCCAACAAAACATGTATCACAAATTTGTTGCTGAATGTCGAGCGGTTTCCGAAATTTTTATATAATACAATTTGAAACCTCCTTTTCCAAGGGTTTATATTCCCCTTCATATTAAGTGTAAGCCAAATGTGCTACATAATTTTGCATGTACTTTTATATAAGGAATCACCTTCTGAAGTTTGTCGATCAAGTTCATAATCACCCTGTGTGTGTATTTAAGAGTATATATTAAATTTATTCACTAAAGTAATCTGGAATTCAGATGAGCTGGGTACGAAAAAGGTAAGGCAGTAGAAGCAGGAAGGACATAACTGTAACAAAACTTGCCAGTATACTTTACAATGCAGAACAAAAGTTTATTTGGCCCACAAGTAGCATGGTCAAAATCCTTAAAAGAGGGAATAGGTTAAGTCACTACATACAGTAACACAAATAAGTAAATACAGATATAATCCACTCACTTAACACAGGTTTACCAAAAATTCACGCCATGCATTGCAGTGATTTTGTCGAGCGATAGTAGTTACAACTCTCAGCATTGCTGAATTTCTGGAGGTAAAAAAGTGAATNCATTGCAGTGATTTTGTCGAGCGATAGTAGTTACAACTCTCAGCATTGCTGAATTTCTGGAGGTAAAAAAGTGAATTCTACAAATTATAATATCTACCAAAGATTATAATATGCACAATTTCTATAAATGCCATTGCTACCCCGTGTTTGACAGTACCATATACAGAAACTTTCACTTTATGCACTATGTTGCACTAAATTTAACTTTATCAAATGTTATAAAATTTGTCACAATGTTTTTGTTATACTTAAAAAATAATAACCACAGTATAAATTTAATTTTGTAACAACAATACATTTCCACAGCTGTAGAACTAAAATATGGCACAAACAGTCAAGTTCATAATCCTTGATGTGAGGAACAAACTAAATATTGAAATTTGTATTATTGATAACTGATACAATTTCAGATTAACACACAATTGTACAAATACACAATTTTACAATGATTCAAATGATCAATGAGTTGTGTAGTGAAAGATCAGGCAATGATGAAACATGTACTGAAGTGATGTTAAAAGTTTTTGAATATGAATGACATGTAGTGATGGACTGAAATTAACAGCAGAATTTACAGAGCCAAACGTTTTGAATGAGATGCTTGCAATATTGCAATAAGAAGCATTAATAATAAATACACTGCTGATTAAGGTCAGGGAAAAGAGGAGAAACAGCTTCAGTGGTAGCTCTACATAAAGTGATTGTGTGATTTACAGCCAGTCAAAAAATTTGAGTTAATTGACAGATGCAAACATTTTTTTTTGTCAAAGCTAAATATTAAAAGTTTACTCACACTCAATTATACGAATCTATTAAATTTAGGGTCCCAAAAGTTTGGGATGGAAAATTATTATAACATTCAAAGAGACTATCCTATATCCTAACCTGCTAATGGAACATTGACAATTACACTGAGGGAGACATTGTAAGCAACAGCTTGAACTGTACTTGAGCCAAAAAATACTTAAAGATTTTCAGGAGTAACAAAGTAGCGTGTATAACAAAATGGTCGTCAAATGTTTAATTTTGTTCAGAATGACTATAAATGTTTTAGGAGTCAATAAGGTAAGCTTAATTTTCCATTCATAGTGCTTTGAATAACATTCTTCAGGTTAGATAGATCAAATCTGGCATTAGCCAATGCTTCACTAACATGGAGCACCATTCTATTCAGCTCAACTCAGAAACTAACGGCCATCAAATTTCTCTAAATCTCTAGAATAGATTGATTTATGTTACAGTATCAAAATGAGTGAGTGAAGAGATTTGGCCGGCTCTTAACAGCAAAGTCTTGAGAGATGAGGGAAATGGGAGATCCCAGAGAAAACCCGCCAACCAGCGACATTGTCCAGCACAATTCCCACTTGCAAAAATCCTGGAGTGACCCGGCCAGGGATTGAACCCGGTTCACCTTGGTGGGAGGCGAGCAGGCGAACCGCTCAGCTACCACAGCCCCGTAGTATCAAAGGTTATATAGAAGTCTAGATAGTTGGCAGCCAATTTTTGAGTATGTTAAATATTATTTTTATTATTATTTGAGGATTAGAGTTTGTGGGAGAAGGATGCAATTAACAACTGCACCTGCTTGCCTCTCGTTTTTAAGCGTTTTTAAACTGTTGGCAGCTGAATATTAAGGGTAATTTATATGCCTCAGAGTTCGGACATCTGCTCAGTATGTAATAAGTCATTTTACGGGAAACAGAAGTTCATCAAATGTTCGGGAAGTTGTGGCACTTGTTTACATATTCAACGTGCGTCAATAAATAGGTAAGTGAAAGTAAGAGTTACGAGTTCAAAAATTATAGTGATAAAACAACTATGTTAACTTTCACGTCGCCTAAATGTGGAAATAAGGTGAACAACTCAATGGAATCTTCTGAAATTACTAAACGAAACACTGGGCAAAAGAATTAAGTGCTTAAAGTGATGTTTGTTGACAGTGAAGTGGAAAGACAAGCTGACATGTCTCACAAGCAAACTGAAAAAATGGATACTAGTGTTAGATCTATGTTCAAGGCTTTATATCGTAAAATGTATGAGTTATCTAATCAGATAAGTGAACTAAAAGAAGATGATGCTTTGCTTCGGGTTATGTTTGAGTGTGTGCAAGTAAACAAAGACAAATATTTGTGAGCTTCCTTTTCGCATGCTGGGGTTTTACGCCCTCCAGCTAAAAAATCTTGCAGTGAAGCAATGGTAAATGGTCAGGAGTCTGCTTCAATATCTAGCTTTGCTTCATCTAATAACCAAAAAACTCAATTTAATGTACCATATGGTAACACCACTGCGCCATCATGCACGGCTAACAAAGCAACAGACCAGCAGGAAATTTCATCACAGCTAGCTGCTGATGCGGATAGATTTGTGGAGGTCAGCAGATGTGGAACAAACCCTGCCATTGTAAGAGGGTCACCTGCTTCCAAACCAGCTACGGCACGGAAACAAGTTCAACTTGGAGTGAGTAACAACGTAAACATTAAAGTAGTTCATAACCCTGTGAAACCCCGCATCAAAGCTATTTTTGTTTCCCATTCTGCTTCTGACATAGAGGAGAACGACATAGTTTCATACATTAATCAAGAACTTAACTTCTCCTTTATAAAAGTTAAATTAGAAACCAAATATGATATATATTCTTTTCATGTATCTGTAGCCGAAGCATATTATGATTGTATTTTTAATACGGTCTTTGGCTGGCTGGCTGTTTGGTTAGTCCTTTTTATGCTACGGTACAGAATTATCAACTGTTTCACTCTGAGTGCATTACAGTCACCTAGCATTGTGACAGTAAGTGAGAATCAGCCAATTGTCATCAGTAATACATCACAAGATGTAGTACAAAATAGTGGGACTGGAGGAGTCGTAAATGAGACTACTTAGATTATTTTGTACAAATGTTGTATCTTGACTGTTTGTTTGTTGAGTCAACTAAAGGTGCCATTGATTAACTGTAGCTCTTTAAAGAAGGATGATTTTATTCTAGGTCTATATTATCAAAATGTAAGGGGTCTTCGTACCAAATCTGTTTTGTTTTCCGACAGCATTAACTGTGTAGACTATTCAGCCATTTGTTTAACTGAAAACTGGTTTAATAGTAATTGTGTTGAATCACACAATTTCCCGGAAAATTACTACAAATTTTGTAAAGATCATAATCCTACTATCACTAACCTTTCTAGAGGACGTGGTGTTCTTATAGCAGTAAATTCATTGCCCCTCGCACAGTACTAAAATTTGATTTTTTGAAAGATAACAATGAGGTTGATTGGGTTAAAATTACAAGTAATAATGGAAAAAGAACATTGATCAGAAATATTGTCTTCCTCCTCAATTATCGGTCATTGATTTCAATGGTTATGTTAATTTATTAAATTCTAAATTGTCTAGTTATACACATCATATGATTATAGTAGGCGATTTTAAAATTCCTGGAGTTGATTGGAATAATTTTCGCACACAAAACATTGTTCAATACTACAATAACCAAAAAGGGCAGATTCTTATATAAAAAACAAATGTTCTTAATTTGGAGCAGTTTCACTAAGCCATATTCAGAATTATTGGAATTTGTGTTCTCCAATTAATAGTTAGACCATGTTGAAAAGTCTGCAGATCCTGCTTGAGAATGTTCTTGCAAATCTGATTCTTATAATTATAAAGAAAGTAAAAATAAATATTATAACTGGAATCATCAAAAAGGAAACTACTTATCATTACTTTTAGCATGTAATGCTTTCGACTGAAGTCCTATATACAATAAGCATGATGTTAATCAAATGGAGGAGTACCTTTCAATAAATTCTCAATTGTTAATTAACCAATTTTACCCTAAGGTTAAAATTTTCAAAAGTAAACATCCAGTATGGTTTTCTAAAGATCTTACTAGACGTTTAAAAATGAAAGAGAACCACTATGGTTTTCTAAAGATATAAATAAACTTTTAAAAATGAAAGCGCATCTATTTAGGTTATACGAAAGAAACAAAACAGATTTTAACTACTCTAGTTTTTCTGCTTATAGGTAAATTGTTAAAGAAAATCGCAAGCTAATATCTATAATACATTAAAAAGTATTCCATTAAATTTTTGGAAATAGGTAAAAATTATGAAAAAAGGCTGCAGAGAGAAAACAATTTTGCTATCTGACAATACTATGGTTCAAGATCTTCAATCGTGTGTCAATATTTTTGCTAAGCATTTTGCTGATGTGTGTGTCCAACAAACAGTGTGAATTCTCAATGTATAGGCTGTTCACAGTAAGGTAGCACTTTTAAGGCTTTAGTTATTTTTTTCCTTTCAGACATTTTTTATTAAACCACCTTTCTAAATAAATATTCCCATGTAAGTAATGAACACTGTGCGTGTGTGTATGTACACAGAAGAGCCAAAAAAACTGGTATACATGCCTAATATCGTGTAGCCCACCTCCCCCGACCCCCCAGCACACAGAAGTGCCACAATACGACGTGGCATGGACTCTACTAATGTCTGAAGGTATGCAGGAGGCAATTCACACCATGAATCCTGCAGGCAGTCCACAAATCCATAGGAGTGCAAGGCAGCCGAGATCTCTTCTGAACAGCAACGTTGCAATGCATCCCAGATATGCTCAATAATGTTCATGTCTGGTGATTCAGGTGGCCAATGGAAGTGTCTAAAGTCAGAAGAGTGTTCCTGAAGCCACTTGGTAGCAACTCTCGACGTGTGGTGTGTCCCATTGTCCTGCTGGAATTGTCCACGTCAGTCTGAATGCACAATGGACATGAATGGGTGCAGGCGATCTGACAGGATGCTTACGTATTTATCACCCGTCAGAGTCATATCTAGACGTATCAGGGGTCCCATTTCACGCCAACTGCACACGCCCCATACCATAACAGAGCCTCCACCAGCATGAACAGTCCCCTGTTGACATGTAGGGTCCATGAATTCATGAGGATGTCTCCATACCCGTACACGTCCATCCACCCGATACAATTGTAAATGAGACTCGTTAGACAAGGCAACGTGTTTCCAGTCATCAACAGTCCAACGGCGGCGTTAGCAGGCCCAGGCAGGGCGTAAAGCTTTGTGTCGTGCAGTCAAAAATGGTACATGAATGGGCCTTCGGCTCCGAAAGCCCATATCAATGATGGACCGTTGAATAGTTCGCACGCTGGCACTTGTTGATGCCCGCGCATTGAAATCTGCACCAATTTGAGAAAGGGTTGCACGTCTGTCACGTTTAATGATTCTCATCAGTTGTCGTTTGTCCCATTTGTTCAAAATCTTTTTCCGGCCGCAGCTATGTCGAAGATTTGATGTTTTACCGAATTCCTGGTATTCATGGTACACTCGTGAAATGGTCGTACGCAAAAATCCAAACTTTATCGCTACCTCAGAGATGCTATGTCCCATCTCTCGTGCGCCGACTATAACACTACGTTCAAACTCACTTAAATCTTGATAACCTGCCATTGTAACAGCAGTAACCGATCTAGCAACTTTGCCAGACCCTTGTTGTTATATATAGGAGCTGCCGACTGCATCGCATTACTCTGATTGGTTCCATACATCTGTTATTTGCATACGCACGCCTATACCAGTTTTTTTGGCTCTCCAGTGTAAAAAGCATGGTGATACGGTAGAATACTTTAGTTTTTGGCAACTTAAGGGCCCCGCCGGGACTGAAAACTTATTTGAGAGGGGTGAAATTACACTACAACCACAAGGCAGAGCAACTGCCTCGTGAATGGAACTGTGGACACCTATGTCTGCGCTTCCTTTCGAGATAAATATATACTTAATGGGAACACAATACATGTAAGCATCAGTCATGTCCGTAACCCTGATCGTGTTGGGCAATAGCTCGGAATTGCGTTCTGTGCAGTTCCCCCCACTCAACCTGGCCAGTGTGTGTGCGGTGATAGATTTTTAAACTTATTTCTCAGTACCGAACATAGATGAACGCAATTGTATGTTTCGTTACGTCAAGGGAGGTGGTAAGAGAGGGGATTTACTTATACCCACAGGTTCGTATGAGATTGAAGACATAGGCGAGTACCTTAAGCGTGAGCCGGGGCCAGATGTGAAGTTGGTGCTGTGTGGTAATGCAAATACACTACACAGCGAGATGTATTGTACTGCACAGATAGACTTCACACAAAGCGATACACTTGCACCATGCTAGGTTTTGAGAACGTAAATTACAAAGCGAATAAAACACATGAATCTACCCTGCCTGTAAAAATCTTCCTCGTTAATGTTGTAAGAAGAAACTGTAATTTGGTTAGTGGGTCGTACCTCAACGGTAGGCCTAGTCAGACACTACACGAATTTTCAGCGATGGTACCACCAGGCTTTAAGCTGGTGAACGTACCGAAGACGCCCATTTACGTTCCAGTCGTGACGGAGAACATACAGGAAGTTGTAGTCTCTATAGTAAACCAAGACAGCCGTTTGAATAATTTCCGAGGCGTGGAAATAACAGTGCGCTTATATTTACGGAAAGATGGGACTCAAATTTATGCATGTGCAAACAAAAGTAATAAAAGAGGTTACTGTGCCAAACTGGAAGTCAGTATGAGTCGAGCACGCAGAGTGCTAACATCTGAAAACGTTCGTTTCCTTAGAAGATTGGGTCTGACGATCAACAGCAAGTATGGATGTGGAAATATTAAACGTAGCAGAGCCGGCAGGGTTCGAAAACGCGATCACCAAGGCGGTAATCCACACGTTCGCTCCATATCTGCCAGGTCCGGACGTACTCTCGTCTGAGGTTCGGATCCTGGTGCAAAACCAAGATATATACACCATCCCGTGTAATTCATATTTGAGATTCCGAGGAACACTAACAAAGGCAGGCAATGCCCTACCCGTGACAACAAAAATCATTAGAAACAGTATACTACACATAAGTAGAAACGTGTACGAACTGAATGGATGTGAAGTGGAAGCCACGAGGGATGTCGGAATCACGGCCACCTAACCTAACCTAACCTAACCTAACCTAACCAACTACCAACAACTAAAATGGCAGGCTGGGGGATCGAAGAGGACTTTACGTTCAATGTCTATGCTAATGGTAAATTTGAAGTATTTATTCCGCTAGCCATGCTGTTAGGGTTCGCTGAAGACTACAAGTATGGAATTATTAATTCTAAGCAGGAGTTAGTTATTCTCATGGCTAACACGCGTGCGAACGAACTCCTGGATACTGCCACCACACCGGAAGCCACAGCGCTGACGATATGATCTATAAAAAGGTTACTTCTTCATGTGCAGATAAAAATGTCAGAGCAAGTGAACTTTTTTAAATATGCGGAGAGAGGAAGGAACGCCGATATTGCGTTTTGTACATTGAGTTTAGAGACGTACCTGAGCGTACCACGCTCCATGACCGTAAATTGGAATGTTAAAACTAGTTTCACGAGTGAAAAACCGTGCTACATAATAGTCGCTTTTCAGACAGGCAAACAGAATGCCATCACTACCGACTGTTCAAAATTTGATCATGCAAATATTAATAACGTTAAAATATTCCTAAACTCTGAGTCTTACCCATATGAAGATTTAAACATTGATTTTACAAACGGTATGTATATGGTACCGCATCAAATGTACGCCGACTTTCAGAGATCCTAATATGGGCAAACGCAGTCAATGACACCGGAACCGAACGTGTTCATGAACACTGCTCCCCTACTAGTGTGACATCAGTAAACAGGATGATCAAATAAAGTCAGGCGTAGTAGACTGTAAGATCAAAATGACAGCCTCTGGGAATTTCCCGGCTTTCACTCAAGCCTATGCTTTAATAATTCACGACAGACTAGTCACGTACAATGTGCGCGACAGAGAAGTTAAAATACTAACGTAATTCACAACTATAATTCATTCGCCATCCGACTGTCATAATGTCCATGAAAGTTCAGAGCTGTGTGTCACAGCGTGGTTTACTATACGTTATCATCATGGACGGACTTATTGCGAAGCTGAATGGTTACGCTCAGTATAGGGTACTCTTGGACATCGTGGTCGGGAAGCTGTACGTTGCATCGGATTTCCAGAGGGCGGAGACAACTTATGGCAAGTGTACAACGCGTTTGCTAAATGCAGAGTTTCGCGTACGCCTGCCTTCCCGATACGTTCAACTTATCACCAAGGATGACATGATCAAGCTTAGCGCCACTACAGTACAGATTATCTATGCTGGCATCAGACCTGTTGGCAACGGCAAGATGATGCACGTTCTCGAGTTTTCATAATGTGGAAGAAGGACTCTCTCTCTTACCGCAGTAGCACTTCAAACATGTACACGGCATTAAACCAGCTGGACGTGGCCAAGCACAAAGGTGATTTGACAACTGACTACCTACGCGTTTACTTCAAACCTCCTGGACAGCTGTACAAGTGGAAAGGTGGAAAGGTGCAAAGGACTTCAACACTGGGCGTGTCATAGCGAAGAGGAATGTCTTATCCTATACCCGATACCATGCAGCATTGTTTTATGTGCTGTATATTACCTGAGGCCGGGCATGAAGCTGCCTTGCACCATCAGCGCTATGATAGCACGTGCAAGCGAAAATAATATACGCAACGTATGGTTTACCCGGACAATTGCATATGAACTATGTCGAGCCAACAGCGGTAATGTAATTAACCGCTGGACCAGTCCTGTACAGGTGACCAGCATACAACCTGCATGAAGCGAGGAACGGTTACATGGAAGACAACGTGTTCGCCATTAACATGTGAAGTTTACTTGGCAACAATATAAGAAGAGGCGAGTGTTACACCCAGCTCGCAGTCGACATCTGTGCATCATTCAGTAGACAACTGGCGTCGCCACGCCACCATGTGAAATACGTTTGACATACGCGACTGCATACCGTTTCTTCCGGAAAATGTGAACTTGTACATTAGATACTATATCGGGTATAGGAAGGTGGTGTATAAACCAGAGCTTGGACACGAGCAAGTGCAGGTATGTGACGGTGAAAATCATATGTGGGGATATCACGACTCGTAGGATAATTTTCACAGTGAGATTGTACCCTGCTACAAGTACGATCTGTGTGCTGTCGCTAACCTCTGACCAAACAGCCAGCTACCTGCAAATGAACATATTCTCGCATTACGTGTAAAATTTAAAGATATTTCCGAACTGCATCTTGAGAACAGAAAAGTTGACTTTAGCCTGCATGATGTAGCTACTGGCTCAACCTACCAATGGACTGAAGAGTGTACAGGTTATACTAGCGCGCTGGAAGACTGTGGAAGCAGATGGATTCTGCCCTGTTCGGTCAAGGTATGTTGCATATATAAGTGAAAAAATAGCCTACAAGTACATCATGGACGCTGAAGCTCCTAACAAAGGTATGTGGGGTATATAAGTGGAAAAAAAAAAAATCCTACATGTGCATTATGAACGCTGAAGCTCCAGACAGCACGACGGCCGAGGGAGAACTAACATGTCACAGCAAGTGTAAGTGTTGGCAGGCTATGTGTGACCTTATTGCACACATTATACTGCTATTGATCAAAGCTCTGAAGTAGTGGTGGTGGATGTGACGTCACTTACGTGGAAAGAGCTATATAAGCAACGTGTGATGATATGATTTGATCAGGCCTTAGCTGAACGGCCTGCCTGATCACACCTTCAAACATTGAACTAGGGCACGAGCATGATTGCAACAACACCTTGCGAAAGACAGTTGCAGAAATCCCCTCCACTGGCCAGTAAACGGGACCGAAAATATTAAACAACGCGACTGATATAGGCAAGCTTAACACCGGGAGCGGGGTCTTTTGTCGTCGATCCGACCAGAGAGAAGACCACTGAAGATGGGTGTGTCCGGCCATCGTTAACCGCCTCGTAGAATCAGCCTCCGGCAACATGAACAAGGTGGGGACTTTCCAATTAGACTGTAATAGTAATGGCTTGAGGTAACAACACTTAATATAATTAATTAGCATATTGGTATTCCATTTAAGCTCCCCCGATCAATAATCATGAAAATAGTTATTGTAGATTCCTTATGTTAAATAAACCTCAGCTTATGCTGTTGCCCTCTGCCTAGTCATGACTCATTTAGCTACGCCCCCCAGCACCTTTCACCAAAGAATTAGATAAAAAATCTAATTCGTAACGGTATCCAGCCAGTTGACCTCAGTGATCTAGCAACGATGAGCGTGCCATTCCATCCAGAGGCAACCTACAGCAGTGTAACGCCTGGTAACAGCAGTGTTACATATGACATCGGTGATGTGGCAGAGCTGAGGACGTACAGTGAAGATTGCGACGGTGTTGCGCGTTGACTGCTAGCACACAATCCTGCAGCATATGAACACTGCCAGCAGATGATCTATTGCAGTGTGCTGGGGAGATGCATAGTTCATCATATGAGAACAAACGTTTCCCTGCCATGTGGGGCGGATGAGGTGGTAACACACGCCGTGTTACATGATGCTGTATGTTTGCACCTACCCAACTACAAATCGCCAGGGTCTCCAGTTCCCGACAAATGCTGCTGCTGCTGCTGCTGTCACCACCACCACCACCACCACCACTACCACCACCATCACTATCAACATCACCGACGACACCCAGCTGAGAGGACGGTGCCTACAGCCAACCAGACTGCAGAGTTACCTAAACACAGAGCACCATGCACCTCCTGCAGACATAATAAGCAGCCTGCCGCTGCCACCACCACCTGCAAGCACTGCGGCAGGTCGTCATCGCCAGCGCCTGCATACAACCTGCCTGACAAAATTAACAGAAGCGGAGAGGAAGGCGATACTTCGGCAACTTTTCACCTCCCTTCTAGACAAGGGAGAGAGAGAGAGAGAGAGAGAAAGAGAAAAAGAGAGAGTAAGAGAGAGAAAGAGAGAGACAGTGAGAAAGAGAGAGACAGTGAGAGAGAGAAAGATAGAGACAGTGAGAGAGAGAGAAAGAGAGACTGAAAATTATACGCTGGAGGTGCACCTGTCGACGGTGAATTTGAGAGGGGAGCACGACATACATATTATTCTAGCATACATTTTTTCTGGTTAACATGCATGTAAGAGCGGGGGGAGGGGCATTCCTCTCTCCCCAGACAATCTCACAGTATATAAACCTCCCGCAGATCTGTAGTTGGTTACTTTCAAAGCGAGCTCGGGGCTTGTACTAACCCCCGCACTGAGGAGCTTGTTCAAGTGACGCAAAGTGGCGGAGTTGGTTACTTGTGAACTGCCAGCTCCGTGTGTGCTTCGCTTATTTTTGCCTATGCTCTCGCATGCTGTCTTCACAAACTTATCTCCACATTAGCTGCACTTCTCATTCATCACTTGTGGTAAGTGTATATGTTCCTTGCTGCTGGGTGGTGAGTATACTTAACTATACTATCATACAGATGTCAAGCTGTCGTCGTCATGAGAGACAGAGATAGAGACAGAGGGAGAGAGCAGGTGGGAACACAATCATCCACAGTACATTTGTGTGTCTACGGACCGGGCAGGTTGTTGGGAGAGAGGAAGGGATATAGGGGGTAGGCAACAGCGAATGGCCGTCCCATACCTCTAGGCTGCACCTCTCTTTTCGTGGTGACGCAAGTAAGCTCGGACCATGCTCCCTTCGTGGCAGCTCGTTCTCCCGCCCTCCCTTGGGAGGTAGGTTGAAGTAAATGACAGGCTCTCCTTCGCTCTACCCGCCGCCGCCCCCCGTTGTGCTACACCACGTCTTTCTCTGCAGCGAAGCTAATATTTACAGGACAGCTTGTTCCTACCTCCCTCCGCCTAGAGCCCTTACAGTCGGAGTCGTAAGCCACTCTCTCAAGGCCCAACAGCAAGAACAGCTTGTTCCTACCTCCCTCCCCAACTTGTGTCCTTGCAGTCGGAGTCATAAGCCACTCTCTCAGGGCCCGACACCAGATTTTCACTCGCACATTAATTTAGTTAAACTTTTTTTTATTTTTGTTATTGTCAGTGTAATGTATGCTCTCTCTATAATAATATTATTACTATTCATGTGGTTCTCCTTAGGGCTAATCAATCAATACGCTCCCCGCTCTGTTTGAGTGTGCGTGCATCCCGGTGGCGGTGGGATAGAGGTCCAGGGAATGTACTCTGAAAGCACCTCTTTTGTACATTCACTCTATATTATATGTATGGGGGTCCTAAAAAAAAAATTAGTTTAGGTTTGTTGTAATATATATCAATATACATATTTTTATTTAGAACTAGCTTCGGATTAAACTTTTTTTCCCATAGGATCCCTCCTAGCCTACAACGTCCGACCAGCCGAGGCAATCGCTTACTCGCTGAACAAGATGGAGTCTAATAGTTCTTCTTCCTTTCTGGCTTTCCCTTCTTTCGCATCATCATCATCATCTTCTCCAACACGGCCATTACCTATTGCACCTACGACACGGCGACCTGCACTACAGTGTGGTTTCTGCGACCGGATGTTTACCAATCGCCGTAATGGTTTACATCATGAACGCAACTGTTCCCTCAATCCATTCAGGGAGCCGGCACCATCACATTTGTGGTAGGTGTGGGAAGTCATTTGCTCGCACCGAAAAACTTGACAACCATCGTATAGTATGTACAGGACTGATCAGACAGTCCGAATCATCCCACTGGGCTATCTGTAATGATGGCTTCAGCAATTATTGAAGTGCTCATCGCCATGAACGTAGCTGTTGGGAGAATCCCAATGCCGAGACATTAGCATGCGGTAACTGCAGCAGGCAGTTGACCAGAACAGATAAACTGTGTGCACACAGCATTAAATGCAATGGAAATACCCCGAGCCTCACCGCCGGCGAAAAGGCCACGCATGGCTAGCCCCCAGCCAGGCCCATCACTTCTTGTACCGGCTCGGATTATTGCTGCCGAGGGCCGCTCTCGCCGTAGGACCGTCACCGGTGCCAACAAGTGTAATACATATGGGTTTGTAGAGGCAGAGCGCGTTTCGGGGCGTTATGAAAATGTATGCCGCAGAGAATACCTTGAGTCGGGCTGTTGATATTTGCTGCTACCTCGCGCAAATGAAGGAAAATATCATCGGCCAGCTGGAGCAGGAGATTGAGAATCGAGGATCAAGGGGCGGTTAAATTAAATATTTTCCTTGAGTGCACATACGGCAAGCCGGAGCCGCACGACGACGAGACAGATCATTGGGCCTTCAAGACGAAGAACGTGCCTCTCTTCAATGCTGACAACGTTGAAGATGCTGTGTTGGCTGCCATTATCAAGATATGCCAGAAATAGGACGAGTGTATGGGGAAGGGAACTGACTGGACCGTGACCACTGTGAAAAGGCTTCAGCTGCGTGTCAACAAGCTCGACCCGCTGAGAGCTTTCTCCTACATCGTCCTGCCTGCACAAGTTGAAGCTAAGAAGTCTATTATTAACCCACGAAGCCAGGACCAGCAGTGCTTCAAATGGTCGATCCTGGCACGATATGTAGAGGGTGAGCATCCTGAATGCTTCAACCTGGAGACGCACTTCAACTTTAGTGGAATAGTTCCCCACCCCTCCAAGTCAGATATTGACGTTCGAGAGGACCAATCCTGGGGTCAGCGTCATTGTATATGCACTCGACGAAAGTAAGAAGGTGGTACCTATACGAGTGACGAAGGAAGAACTAGCTGAGCACTTCGACCTACTACTTTTGATGACTGCGAGCAAGAACTCACATTACTGCTACATAGCTGATTTCTCCTGCCTGGTACGCTCCCAGGTGACTGGCTATGAACATATGATCAATTTCTGCAAACGATGTCTCAAGGGATATGCAGATCAACCACAAGTGACGGGGTTGACAGGTGCTGAGACGCTGGCTGAGCAAAGGAGATATTGCAATGAACATGCACCAGTCAGTGTCGACATGCCACAGCCGGAGAAGAACGACAAGACTCCTGTGCTCAAGTTTCAGAATTACCACAACAGCGATAAGTACATATAGCCGTGTACACGGACTTTGAAGCCATGCTGATGCCGGTCCAGACATGTCAGCCAAACCCAGAGGTATCCTACACCTATAGGTAACAGAAGCACGAGCCCTACTGCTATGGTGCCTACGTCAAGATGGACAACAACATAATACCAGCCTCCAAGATGACCAGTCTCAACGCAGACGTGGAAGTATACACCGGAGAAGACGCCTCAAAGAAATTCATGGAAGAAGTCGTGAGGATTGGCAATCTAGTGAAGGAAACATATAGCCAGTCCGAGCCTATGCGAACACTAGCTTCTAGCGAACAGACTGGCTACTCTCTGGCTACCACCTGCTGCCACTGTTCCAGCCCCTTCAACAGCAATAACCGCAAGGTCCGAGATCACGACCATTTCAGCGGCAACTTTATCGGGGCGGCGTGCAATAACAGCAACATGCTTCGCCGCTGCCCCCAGAGACTGCCAATCCTCTTCCACAACTTGACATACGATACAAATTTCATTATCAAGCAGCTTGGCTAAGGTACTCAGGACGCATTCATTATCCCACACACAGAAGAAAAAATAATCACCTTCAGCAAAAGTTTGGGCGACAAATTCACTATTCACTTTATCGACACATTTAGATTCATGTCTGCCAGCCTCGCAACACTTGCGCAGAACCTGCCATCAAGCAGCTTCAAGAGTACTGCAACCTTCTTCAATGACAAACAGCTCGAGTTGGTGACCCGGAAAGGAGTGTTCCTCTACGACTATGTCAACTCGTAAGGGAAGCTCGCCGAGCTACAGCTGCCATCCATTGCTGCTTTTTACAACCATGTCACTGGATGCAACATCAGCGAAGCGGATTACCATCATGCTCAAATAGTCTGGACAACATTCAAATGTCGAACGCTGCAAGAATACTTCGAGCTGTACCTCAAGACAGATGTACTATTACTATGTGATGTATTTGATAATTTCCAGGGGCTATGTCTGACCACACACGGTCTTGATTGCATCCGATATGTGAGTGCCCCCAGATTCTCCTTTGATGCAATGTTGCGCAAGACATGGGTGGAGTTGGAGCTACTCGTAGGCTACGACATCCACCTGTTTATCGAGGCTGGTATCTGGGGAGGGGTGACCCAGTGCATCAAACGTCATGTAGTGGCAAACAGCAAGAACATTCCTGCCACCTATGATGCCAGCAGGCCGTCTACCTACCTTCAGTATGTAGATGCCAACAATTTGTATGGATGGTCAATGTCACTGCCACTGCCATATGGCGGTTTCCAATGGACCGGCACGAATATTGATGTCATGACCGTGCCGGACAATGGAGATGTTGGCTACATACAGGAGGTAGATGTAGAGTACCCTACCACACTCCACGAGGAACATAATGATATTTCGTTCCTGCCCGTGAACAAGTGTTCCCCCGGGTCCAAACAAACTAAACTCATGACCACCCTTGAGACAAAGAGAAACTACATAGTACATTATGTCAACCTCAAGCAGGCATTAGGTCATGGATTGAGGCTGAAGGCTATACATCGCGTGCTACAATTCAACCAACAGGCATGGCTGAAGTCATATATCGAACTGAACACAGAGAAACGCCAGAGAGCTACAAATGCTTTCAAGGAGGGCTTCTTCAAGTTAATGAATAATGGTACGTACGGCAAGGTCATGGAAAATAAGCGTAAACGCCAGCGTATGGAACTTGTAGGTAGAAATTGTCATGTGAAGAAGCTTATCGCCAAACCAGCTTTCAGATGTAGAACAATATATAAAGAAATGCTATCGCTGGTAAAATTACAACATGAACATATTTTATTTGATAAGTCTATCTACGCTGGCTTTGCTGCATTTGACATGTCAAAGACTCATGTATCGCTTCCACTACGATGTGATGAGGGCAATGTATGGCGGTAATGTGGGTCTGGTATATACAGACAGACTCCTTTGTCATGGAGATCGCCTGCTTCGGCTTCTACAGTGACCTCGTCTCAGACCAGACACTTATGGCAGAGTTAGACACCAGTGCCTACCCTCCCACTCATCCCTACTGTCAACGCAAAGGTGATTGGCAAATTCAAGGATGAGTGCGGAGGTAATGATATGGTCGAGTTTGTCAGGCTGAGGGCGAAGCTGTATGCATATCAATGTCAAAATAAGGTAGTGAAGCGCGCAAAAGGGATACAGAAGAGTGTTGTACAGAATACCATCACCATTGGAGATTATAAACGTATCCTAATGTCCCAACAAGTATTGAGAGTACAGGTCAGTAGCATTAGGTGGCACCATCACAATTTATATACAGGAGGTACCAACAAGCTAGCTCTTTCGTGGATGGACGACAAGCGTAAGATCCTGGACGATGTTATACATATTGCCCTCTATGGATATCATACCTAATAAAGCACCTCTGGGGCAGGCATGTATCATATATGCGCCTGTCCCCGGGGGAGTGAATGAGGTCAGGATGCATAGTAGGAGGCAGTTCCTCGCCCAGGGTTTGTAGAAGCAGAAGCGCTTCCATTCCCCTCTCCCACAATGAGTGATGTGTGTTTTCCAGCAGTATACTGTAGCACATGCAAGAGCCATATTCTTCTTGCCAGGCATGCTGACTGGTTACATGTTGTAGCCCATGCAAAAGATATCCTTATCATGTAAGGCATGTAACTAGTATGTTATAGCACTGTGTTGGCGAATGGTGACTCGCTGTAGCCTGTGCACGAGATATTCTTATCTTGTCAGGCATGTTATCGATGTGTATATCATTTCACATTCTACAATCATTCATGTACAAACTAACACAAGGGGGGTTGCAAATGTGAAATGATATACCTAGCACTGTAGTAACTAGTAGTTGTATCGTACTTGCTTTTATTCACTAGTTACTGCGCTATCCCCTTTCTCTCTTCTGTACTCTTCCCTTTGCTGTAAACTGTCTGTGTGTTCCTTTGTCCGCTTTGTTTTTTCCTTTGGTGGGTAGACTTTCACTTGCGGCATTGTAAGCCGCCTGTACACTATATTTGCAACGTCACTGATGTTTCCAAGGAAACACTGGTGACGTCGCAAGCACAGTGTACTGCCTCGGTCCCAAGCCCAGGAGCTGTCCACGTGGTCATGCCATGTGGACGGTAAGTGCGAGGGCAATGCTGCAAGGTGTAGGTAAGTGGTGTGTGTGTGAAGTAGGGGGCCCCGCAGTCAGGGCATCGTGGCAGGGACTGGTAGGGGGCGGCACCCCCTTTTGAGAGACTCGCATTGCCAATCAGAGTCGAGATCCTTTATATATATTCGGGGTGCAGTGGCAGGGACTTGCAGGGGCGAGGAGATGTGCGTGGGGCAACCTGGCAGCGAAAAAATTACCTCTGTCGGTACTGACTGACAAAATGGCCACCGCGCCGACAGTCGGGGTGCCATGGCAGGAACTTGCAGGAGAAAGGAATAAGAAAATTAAATCGGAATGTACAAGCATGAACTAGGTATTCACATTTGGGAAGACTCCGAGAAAACCCCACTCGCATGGAACGCAAGAGCATAAAGTACAAGATCTAGTAGGCAGGAATTACATAATAATCGAATTTAGAAGCATACGGAGAAAACCCCTCACTTGGAACAAGGTATTCGGATTTGGGAAGACACTGATAAAAATCCCCTCGCATGGAATGCAAGAACATGAAGTATGGATCAAGATGGATGCTACCAGACAGGAATGACTGAGCAAGATGAGCAGTACTGGCAGACAAAATGACCACCATCGGAATATAATGCAAGAGCAGGAGGTTTGGCTCATGAAATCATCCAAGATGGCCAGTGTGTGTCCAGACCCCAGCACCCCTCTCCCAGAACCGCTACTAACATGAAAGACAGAGATCTTTGGTCAGTTGTCAACTTAAAATGGTGATCAATGAAGTAGTGTCGCCATTTTCTTGAGAGCTTCTACAATCGCTTGAGCCTCCTCACTAGACTATTGTTTCTGTTCAGAACCCAAAAGTGCATGCTGAAAGGATGGGACAGGGCATCTCAATTGGGATAAAGTTGCTGTGATAGCACTCTCGGAGGCATCAGTTTCTATAATGAATGCGGCTTCTGGGGCCATAGGAATCAAATCATGACACACTTTTTGATGTCTGCCTTCAACTCTTCAAATACTAAAAGTACTTCTTGCAATAGCGGATATGAGGAGCGAGCAAGAGACAAAACCTTAGAAGGAAAATGTGGAATGAACTATGAATTATGAGAAAACATTCCTGATGTTCTCTTAAGTGATGATGTATCCTTTGAAGGTGACATTTCTCTCAATGGGTTGAGATGATCAAGGTCAGGTTTAATTTTCTTGTTTGCAAGATAACCAAGCAATTTGATTGACCTTACGAAAATGATGACTTATGATTGTTTAATGTTAGACTGTATTTCAGAGCAACATCCATGAACTTGCATAGATCTTTGTTGTGTACTTCCTGCATTCCACATATTATGACATCATTGATATAAGCAAAAATATCCTTCAGACCTTTGAATCTTCATAAACAACTCTTTGTTAAGTTGCTAATTTGTTAGTGATAGCAAAAGGAATCCTATTTATCTGATAAAGTTGGCTAGATGCTTCGAAATCAGTATAATGTTTATTTTTTCTCCGACAGGAAGGTGAATGATACACACACTTCACATCTATTAGGCTATAAACTTTATAATTTACAACTTTATTAAAAATAGCCTTATCTTAGGTAAAGAATAGGCATCTAGTAGAATGTAACAATTACTGGTTTGGAAATAACCAATTGCCATGATCCTCTTGTGGTTCTCACTCAAGACAATCACCATCTGAGCTCTCCAAGGAGAACAACAGGGTTCTAAAACATCTTCATTTATAAGAGATGTAATTTCAGCTTACATAATCTGAAGATCTCTATCCTGAGGTAATCGAACAACAAAACAGTATGAATTTGGGCAGTAGCAAGACAACAGACTGAAAGAGGTTATTTAATTGTCTTCAGCAAATTCTAACCGAATATAGAATGGCTCTTGAAATTGTTGTAACCAATGAAGAAATCAGAACAAAGGTCAGGCAGAAGAGATTGTTCATTCCACATCCTTGTAAACATGCTAAAGAAAAACCAAAGATTATTTTCCCAGAATACTGAATATCATCGAAGTGGAGGCCATAAACACAATACTTGCAAATGGAAGAATAGGTAAATTAAGCTCTTGAGCTGCTTTTCCATGCATAAAAATCAACAAGCTGCCAGTAATAACCAAAACAAATACATGCTTTCCACTTATGGTAACTTGAACAGTGCTCTTTTCCAGTTTACTAGAATTCATAACAGCATTAGAATGCTTAATTTTTACATTAGAGCCAGACTTAGACACTTTTGTTTAGTGTCTGTGCTTACTACAAGCATTAGACGTAACATTTCTCACAGGCCACTTAATGTGTTGGTGTTTTTTATTATATGCTATTTATGGTAAAGTGAGCACTTTTAAGAAGCCTCCCCAGCACGCATAATAACCAAAAAATTCTATTTTAATGTAGTCACTGATATTAACTCTAGAGAGCTATAAAATATATACATTGTGTTTATTGGTCACATGGCAGTTTTTATATTAACAATTGGCAAAAGTATACAAATAAGCTGAAAGGAACTTTTAAGCACAGACTCAAAAAGTGCTCAGTTTACCGTTAACAGTCTATACTACAGAAATCGCATTTAGGATATAGAACAGCTATAGTTGAGTCAGGACTCCTCATTGGTTAAGATGAATCTGAAATAGAATCTTGATTTGTCAGAGGCCCAGTAAAGTTGATAGGTGGAGGTAAGTAAAATGACAAGGATTGTTGCTGAGCTAATTACAGGGTGCAGACTTCATCAAAGGTTTCATCTAGTGTTAATGAAAAATTTTTTTACGAGTCGGCCCATAGCCGAAGACTGAAGGCCACATGTAAAAGAATCTCATGTAAAGTCATCCTTATTCTTGTCAGCAGAAATAGCTTTAAATTTGCAGTCTTAGTTGCAAAGTTTGTAAATACTGATTGGTTGATTATCAGATTGTTTGGTAATAAGTAGCTAATTTATACTGACCAAAAATCTCATTGACAATCTTCACATTTTCAAGGACTGAAATAATTTCTACATTTACTTACATACTCATAAATGCTTGGAGAAATGTGGTTCACCAATACGTCCAATTTATTTGACTCTTCGGAGTTGGGTTGGAACAAAAAAGAAAATTTGTGAAAGTCTTGAACCAACATTTCCAATCAGTAGTAGCAGTGTTGGATTTTGGATCAGCAACAAACCTTTCAGTCTCCAGTGTTTTATTTATTATTTTAGTCAAATAGTAATAAATCTCATAACATAAGACCTAAATAAATGTTTCAGTTAACTAAAATTATACTGAATGACGTCAATAAAATATTAGCTGAAACGTAACTCAAGTTGTGCTAACGTCCATTGAGAAATGCTGCAACACAAAGAGTATCTGCAACAATATTTTTGTGCTGTACTTGAGATTTTAAAGAGAAAATACGTATTACTCAGGAGTTAATCTTACCAGACAGTGGCCCAACTGTCATGGATGTGCCAAACGCCAGGACAAGACCTGATTGTCAGTTTCCATAATAAATTCCAAATGTTCTAAGTATTGCCTAAATTTGTCAATGCCAGAAACTACAGCTAAAAATTCAAGTTCATAAACTATGTATTTACTCTCTTATGGAGGTAAGAGTATGCGAGCCAAACACAATCGGTTGAAGAACACCATCAGTATCTTGTGCTATGACAGCCCCCACAGCCAAACTGAGAGCATATGCAGTGAAACTTTCTCCTAACGGACACTTCTAAAAAATGGACACTTCTTATTAACGGACATTTTTAAAATGATCTACAGAAAAACAATAGACTTATGGGGGGATCTCCCTAATAACAGACATTCTAAATAGCGGACACTTAATTTGAGCTTAATAACTGACAATAGCTACAAGAAAACAATGCAGAAACTGTGCAGACAATAGCTACAAGAAAACCATACAGAAACTGTGCGGACAATAGCTACAACGAAACCATGCAAAAACTGTGCGAACGAATGCTACAACAGCAAGTTCCGTGCAAGCTAAGAAGGTCGTACACCCCTCACAAGTAACCACAACGCTATACTGTGTACCCCTCCTCGAGTTCACGTCATGGCAAGCTGCTAATCTCCTCTCCCCTCTCCTACCCATTCCCCCTGGCCGGCACTTTCAATCATGTCCAGTGATTAGCGGAAACGATAGCCAGTGTTTATGGTCTGTGTTTGTATTACTGAGACATGTCCCAGAAACGAAAACAATTAACTTTGCAAGACAAAGTGAACATGATTCGGCCGCAAGAAAAAGAATCAAGTGTCTGTGACCTCGCCACGAAAATTGATGCGGAAAAAACGCAAATAGCCGATATCCTAATAAACAAGGATGAAATCCTTAATTTGTGGACGGAAAATAGCAGCAGTAAAAAACAAACATTGTTCAGTTTTTTAACTATCTACAGTTCGTTTTCTTGTGTTTTGTTACCATTCTGCATTAATTAGGTTCAGTGTAAGCATTTTAGAGTACAGTCAACTGCAAAGTTTGTGAAATCTGGTGTCCTTGCTATCTAACAGAATGCAAAACTGTGTGTGCAAAAGTATTGTGGTTCAATGGTTGAACTGTAAAAGTTCTCAAGGGAAAAATTTCCAGTTCCTGTTTATTTTAGTTTGATGGCAGTAAAGACGCGGGGATGAGAGAAAGATAGGTGTTCTGTTTAACTTGACTCATCTCTAAACACGCATCTCACTACTTCCATTAAGATAAGGCAGCAGGAAATGGCTGTTATGGAGATTGGTTATGGGAAGGGATGAAGTCCCAGCATTGCTACTTTACAGAAAACTGGCTTTGACAATGGTTGACAGGTGAAAGGTGACTTCCCGTGTTCATGCAATATGTGTGTGCCTACTTGCAAGTTCCCACAACAGTCTTTTCAATGACAAATTGACTACATGTAACACTGCCATTTAGCAGAACTTGTAGTTCCAGCAAAAAAAAACCTAAACTATAATTTTGGACCAATTTTTTAACTTATTCAAAACATTTTATTTTATTTTCACAGGACATATATTTCCTAATAATGGACACTTCTCAAAAACAGACATTTATTGATTCACCACAGGTGCCCATTATTGAAAAATTTCACTGTACCTGCAAAATAATTTTTTTTGGAAAAGTCTGGCTTACGTAAAACTAGAGGGTGANACTTATTCAAAACATTTTATTTTATTTTCACAGGACATATATTTCCCAATAATGGACACTTCTCAAAAACAGACATTTATTGATTCACCACAGGTGCCTATTATTGAAAAATTTCACTGTACCTGCAAAATAATTTTTTTTGGAAAAGTCTGGCTTACGTAAAACTAGAGGGTGAATAATATAATTTTTAATTATTTCAAATGTTTTGTGCTAGTCTTTACCCCACTTAAATTTTATACATTTTTTTATGCAATTTATTAAGCAGTGCGTGCAGCCTTTTCTGCTAATTATGAATGAACTTGCCAAAAAATTGTATTGTACCAACAAATCAGGAGATGCCTTGACATCACATGGAGTTGGAAAATTCTGAATAGCTTTAGTGTGTTCAGGATCAACAGAGATTCCTGTAGACAAAATTTTGAATCCTGAAAATGAGATTTCATGAATGGCAAACTTAACCGTATTTGGATTAACTGTCAACCCAGCCTTCTTCAGGTTAGTATAAAAACAAGCTACAGATGTTCCAGACATCGATCAAAGGTTTCAAAGTGATTAAACATATACTTCAATTTGACATCATAAAAAATTCTGTCCAATAAATTAGTTAAGTACAGGCAGTCCTCTGCTTTTGCGCATTCGACTTTCGTACAATTCGCGCTTTCGTACATTGGTTTCTTACACCATAAATTCGACTTTCGCGTGTTTGCTTCGTTCTTTCGTACATAACCAAAAAAAAGTATCGCGCGCATGCCTCCACGAGAAACGTAAACATCATAGATATATGGATTGTTTATATTCTGTAGGTTTTGTCTCGATATAACTGAACAAATATGCAGTTGTATGTTTGATGTGTTACTACGCTATGGCGATACTACATATGAATGCCGTTTCTGTTTAAAAACAATAATAAAAACGGAAGTNACGCTATGGCGATACTACATATGAATGCCGTTTCTGTTTAAAAACAATAATAAAAACGGAAGTTCTAGTTTCCTTTGAGGTTAATTTTGTATCCATTTTTTTTTTGTTAATCTATTGGCGCACGTACATAATTATTACACTGCGCAATGAATAACAAACGTAAAAACGAAAGTAATGAAGACTCAGTGTGTAAGAAACAAAGAAAACATGTTGTAAATAGTGTACAAAC
>NQII01000081.1:468188-526384 GCA_002778355.1 Clitarchus hookeri | reverse complement strand
GTGATGGAAGACCCACTCTAAAAGAATTCTGGAAAAACTACAATGTCCTTAATGCTGTCACCAATATTTCTCTCTCTTGGAAAGAAAGAAAGTCATCTACAATGAGTGGTTGCTGGAATAAATTGTGTCCTTACCTGGTGCCAAATTTCAGAGGTTTTGAGGAGACCCCAGAAAGTGCAACAGAACAAATTGTTAAAGTTATGCATCAGCTGGATCTCTAGGTTACTTCTGAAGATGTTGATGATCTGATGGCCTCACATTCAGAGCCATTGACAAATGAAGATCTACTTGCTCNTCTGAAGATGTTGATGATCTGATGGCCTCACATTCAGAGCCATTGACAAATGAAGATCTACTTGCTCTTCAAGAGAAAAAATTCATCAGCATCCACAGCTGCTCAAAATAATGGCTGTCCAGGACAACCAACAAAAACCCTTACAGGGAAAAAAATCAACGATGCTTTAAAAAACCTTGAACATTTTTTAAACATCATTGAAGAAAATGATCCAGATGAAGAGAGAAGTTCTCGAGTTCGTCAAGTTGTTGAAGCAGCTACAATGTGCTACAGACAATTGTATGAAAAGAAGAAGGGTGGCGTTCAACTGTCGCTAAATAACTTTTTCTGCAAAGCTGATAAGTTATCTACACCAGGTCCCAGTGATTGTTAAACCGGCTATGTACAATTCCAAAGAGAGCTGAATCTGTATGTATGTATGTACCCACTGCAATTAGTCAAATGTTTGTGTGTGTAAAATGTGTCTTTTCAATTGTTTGAACTATTAGCTATATATTTAAACACTTTTAAATAACTTTGATGCATGATCTTGTTTCTTTGTGTGTAAATATATTGTTTTGAATATTTTTTTTTGTTTAGTTACGTTTTTTTTCCCATCTAGGAACGGAACCTCATTTATCACATTAAAATAAGGGTTCTACTTTCATACATTTCAACTTTCATACACAAATTTAGGAACACATTGTGTATGAAAGTAGAGGACTGCCTGTATCTGCACACCCATGGCCAAACCAAAAGGGACACGAGTGAGCTACTTATCAGTTTATACCCTTTAGACAAGGGTCTATTGTGACATACAGCATTAGGTTCAATAGCTGTAAAAATTTAGCTCGACCAAACCAGAGAAATGCTGAAAGCAGATCAGAAAGAGGCCATAATGAAGTTTAAATTTTTTTAAACTTTTTGTACTCTATAACCATGCACCAATTCCCATTTGGTTTAGGGACTAGGAAAGTGGGTCTGGCTTATTAAAGTGTAGATTGTTCAATCGCTCCCTTATCCAACAAATCCTGCACTTTTTGTCACAAAATTTCAATTTTTTTTAAGGTGGGGATTATGCAAAATGACATGGGTGAATTTAAACGTATTATTCGTCCACTAATTTTATTTGATGTTCAAGAAGGTCCGTAAGTCCCAACTCTGAAGTGAGCTTGTTGACTGTTAAGACATCCAAAAGCATCAATAGTTTGTTTAGACACTGCATACCTGCCAATCACAGAATATAAAAAAGCAGGAGATTTTTTTTTTTCATTGCCATAACACAACTGCATGTAGACAGCATACCCAATGATACTGAACACCTAAAATAACATTGGTTTTTTGAGAATTGCTACTTACAGAAAGTTTTAACATGCAGTTAGATTCCTTTTCAAGTTTTCCTCAGTTGCAGATTTAGCTTTCTTCAAAAATGTGGATTAAATATTTGCTTGTTAACATCAACCTTTTTTCATCTTGGTTTCAAAACCACCAAATTGTCTTGTGTTGCATCAGACATGGATGACTTAAACTGAGTTCTTGTCTTCCTTACTTGACAGAACATTCTCTCTGATTCAGCATTGCTATGTGGAATTGTCTGAATTGCAAGCATTACCTTTGATACTTTTTTGTTCTTCAGCTTTCCACATGCACTTTCAATTTTCCACACCAAACTCCACTGAACATAAATTATTTCTTCTTTCTTAATAGCTTCATCAAAATCTTCAAGCTAGAACTGGCAAAACTGACTGCAAACCATTAATGGTGGAATATAAATCCTGGTCTTCACATAAAATGAATGGAAATTAATGAACAAAAAATTGTACACTTGAGAATGACGCCTCAGAAATCTTGTTTATTTGTGCTCCCTCAGCATTCATCAAAACTTCCCCTTTTAAGGGAAATTTGTGTATCATATAGTCACATGCACGTACAAAGTACTCCCTAACAGATGAGTAAAAATTAGTCTTTTCTTCTAGTATCAGTTCAGATACTGCCCTACAAGCAGAATTTCCAATTGTAATATCACCATCCTCTTTCCGGTTGGTTCTCTTGAGGTTTTCAACCCTCCAACAGAGAAATTGAGTTCTTGACAATGGTTGGTTTTACAAATTTTGTATTATCATTTTTGAACATTTCCAGAGAGTAAGTAATACCCGAGTCTGTGGTTTCTGTGACTGCAAAAAAAAACATTTGGCTTTTCAAATAATGACAGTGTATTTAGAAAGAACAAACAAAATGATTTATATTACTTACATATTTAAAACATGAATACCCTTCTCCTCTCTCGAAAGACTACATGAACTAGTCGCACCTTTTGGTTCTGCAACTGTTTTTGGTACTTTTGGTTGAGGAAATGGTGATTTGGAACTTTGTTTCACACCAGAAATTTCTGTTTATGTACTAGACATAGAACTATCAGAACACACAGATTTCGACAGCTTTGGTATTTTGTACAAGTAAGGATCCTGTTTTCTTATGAGAAGATTTAACCTCAAAATTAAAGTAACTAGTCAAGAGGATCCCACTGTTCCAGCATTCTTGAAAGGCATTTTCTTAGAAAAAGCCAACGAGTGCAAACATGTTTCAACAATTTTTTTTTTACATCTATATCATACAGTACTTGAAAATCTTTCAACTTATCCTTCCGCTTCACACTTTTTTCAAGGTAATAAAATGTGTCCACTAATATTTCATCAATTTTACAGTGAAGGGTTGCAACTGCTTTTTCTGCAGTCAAACTGATTAGGTGGCAAACACATCCCACCACAAATAAATTGGGAATCTCTTTTTACAAATATGCTGCCATGCCATTTTTTATATCTATCATTACAGGGGCATTGTTGCATTAAAGAATATGGAATTTTCAAGTGGAATATCCCGTGATTTTAAAGACTGTAGCACCAATGATTCAATATATACCCCATTAGCGTCTCTGGACAGCAGAGGAATGCACTGTAGTAACTAACAACCACAGGATACAGTTTTGAGTCACTGTCGTTGCTACTGTCTGTAGCCATGGAAACAATTGCTGAAGTTTTTGTATGTACACAACCATATTTTTGAGCAATTGCAATGTCCGGACACATTTTCCAGGATAAAAATTCAGCATGATCTGAACAACTAACAGGAAGATTATGAACTATAATAAAGAACCCAAACAAGCATTCTGCATTCGTAACACTTTCTTCTTTCCTACCTGCATCATTTATGAAAAACTACTTTTTGTTTGTATCAACACAACACACATTATCTTTATTTTTTTTGTCTGTATATGTTTAACCACATCACCCCTTCGTCCATGTGATATGGCAAAATCATTTTGACAAAGAAAGCAAAATGCAAAATATTCTCCTTTTCTGGATGCTATGATACATGGAAATTCATCACTGTACACATTTTAATACACAGTTAAGTAATTTACTTTACTTTCCGCCATTTCACTTCTACCTCATGATCCGGGTGTGTGTGCCATCCAGCCAATAACAATGGTTAACAGGCTATAAAGCACATGCACACTAATGGCCGGCCACAAACAGCACATGCACATTACACTTTGACCTTGACAAAATACAGGTCATTTCATTTCTGACACAAATACAGATGATTCCTTCAACCACAACCCAGACAGGACCAAAAATGAGAGGTTTAAATGCCAATGCGGGAGGGCAGGAGAACATGTGTAAAAGCAGGAGGTTCCCGCCTAAAGCAGGAGGGTTGGCAAGTATAAGACAGTATTTCATTACTCAATACAGAAGCAACACAATGTATGTACACACTTCTTCAGGAAAGGAAAATTTGTGTTTATGCTGAAACTTAAAACACAATAATTTTTAGCCTGAAAACCACCAGAATGAGCAATGAAATCAGCATCAAAATTAAATCAGAACTTAAGTTATAAACAATCAGATATTTAGATATAAAATGAGCTATTCTTATTTTAATATTAATACAACATGAAATTGGTAAGGCTTCGCTAGAGGCATTATAACACCTCAGGTTAGTTGGTGCAATATATTTCACAAATCCTAGGTCTCAGATTTTTTTTCAAAAAAGTTACCCGAAAGAAGGGTTTGTGCAGATCCAGAATCTACCAAAATCTACCAATGTGTTGACAAATAAATTGCTGAAACCACCTCAAGGTGAGAGGTAGAGACAATCTGCATCCCTAAAACTGCAATTATATCTCTTCCCCCAGCTATTAGTCCAGTCCTGGCGAACACCCAGAAGTACCCAAAAAATGACCCTAGTTGTTACGTATCACCTTCGTGTCGTAAACTTGAGCACCCATAGGTACTCTCGTTACGAAACAAGGATGGCACATAAATTAAAGGTGGGATCTAGATTCCTGTATAGACCAGGGTTTACTACTGAAAGCAGAAAAATATGGGCATGCTCCTATTTTACTTATTACATAAAAGGTATAAAAAGAATATTAGGTACACTCATGGTGTAGCTCAAATTTTTACCAATCACAACATTATAGTAATAAATTTATATATTATCCATGAGCGATTATTGAGGAACAATGGTTCTATTAAACTTTCTCTCTGGCTATTTATATATATATATATATATATATAAATAAAAATTTTCATGCATGGGTATTTTTTTAAATAACTTTTTTGGAGTATTAAAAAATTATTTCTGACCAACTGTAATATGTTTTTTTTGCTACATTATATTATATTATATTATATTATGGCCAGGTCTATATCGTCGGGTACTCGTAATTGCTTCATTACTGAAAATTTACTTTCACTTTTATTTTAAGTTGAAAACAAAAATTATTTTATAGTTGAACAGTCCAAAAAAATATACAAACAACTGTCGCCACGTCAGACAGAAAGTTCGGAGCACTCCTGAGCACATTCATCAGGCAAAAAATAATTTAGAGGTTACTTGATTGCAGAAACTGAAATTCAGACGTTACTGCGGTGCCGAATGAAAGAAGTGGAATCATGGTCAAAACAACCATACCATGATTTGGTGTGCGGCTCACATCACAAGAACGATGAAAAGGTTGGCCACAAGATTAAGCCATTCTGGGAAACCGCCAAAACAGCAGATAAAAACCATTTAATCTCAAGATGATGAAAGATTCCAAAAGTTCGTCAAGTAAGTTGACTACATGCTGTATGGCAAGAAAACGAAGACGGAAGTTACCTGAACGGAAACCTATATATACCAAGGTATGCCCCAGACTTCGTGGTCTTGTGAGACTAATCGATACATAAATCAAAAGTCAACAAAGAAATATTATTATTCACAAATTAAGTTTTTCGTTTTGATAATTGGAAATTACGAGTTTACACAATATTACGTATGTAAATAATTAATAGACCTATAGAATAATATTTCTTTAAATATGAAAGATAAAATTCAATACACAGATAAATATTTAAAAATTACAAAATTTGCAGATGATAAAGTTTGTTTTACAGCATTTAAGTGAATAAACCAAAATATAAAGCAGAAATTGAGCACGTTCCAATGGGGAAAAAAAAACATTTGGCGAAACATGAAATAAATAAAGACAAGAATTAACAGAATTACATAGTGGCATGAAACAAGTGCCAACACAACTGGCACATAGTGCATGTGAAATAGCAAGTGCAGTTTAAAAAGAGCAATGGGTACAGTCAGTAGGGAGAAGGGCGGTTTCATTGAAAGTGTGCAACAGTAGCGTAATGTAAAGAATAGTTACCGCTGCACCCAAGTCATACTTGACTATCACATACTCTCCAGCCCCTCAAGATGACGACCTACTATAATCTCGGCCCCCTGAACCTGAGCTATTTCAAACCCTTTTAATTTTCAGAACTCTAATTAATGCCAGCAGAGGGCAATTTGATTTCATAATAAGTTTGGCAATGTAAATCTTGTTTTATTGTTTCAACGTTATTTGTATTTAAAGGTTTTATGTAACGGTCAGAGGTACACCTCTCGGGGTTGCCTTACGGGAGCTATGTTGCAAGTCGTCAAGTAGCCGTGGTGAGGAATGGACGTGCGTCCCGTGGGTGCCAGCATCTTTTGTGAGTTAAAATGATGTTTGTATTGCTGTTCATAATTTAATTTATACTGGAACTTTTTTCTTTACCACATGTGCCTTTACTCCATGCAGACTTGCTTAATTTAGTGTTATTGGACCACGCTGCTATGCGTCCGGCTAGCCATGTGTTTTGGGTCCAGCCAACTTTGGTTTTATTATCCAACTCCATCCCAGTCAAAGCTGCTCACGTAGGACTTTATTCTAGTGTAATTCTGAGGAGCACAATGTATACTGACAACATTAATATATATTTTCAGTGTGGAAGGTATGTAGCATTTTTTCATGCTATGTATTGGAAAATGATGTACGATGTGGCGGCTACCACCAATAAACAGGTGTTGAACAATAATGCTTGCTACCCTTCTTTAAATGTCTCATCTGTTAATAAACTGGTGAGCAATTTGACCTTAACCGCACTTTGTAATGCAGTGTTTTTTCATGCTTAAATCCGGCACTCACTCCCGCCAGCCCCAGTGGCCAAACATTCCGCAACACCCTGGGAACTTTTGCTCTTAAGTTGGTAACCAAGTATTGTTAACTGTTGCCTGGACAATTTTATTTCACTTTCCATCTAGACTGTGGGCAGACATAGATCTGGTCATCCTCAACCACCCCAGAAGGTAACATAACATTGGAAAAATGAACACATGCTACTCCATTTATCAAATTAGAATTACTTGATCCAAAATGACCAAACAAATATTACAAATGCTGTCACAATCGGATGGACTGTACCATGAGAGTATTGTACTAAGCATAGTTAAAAAGATACTGGTATGAAGGTATACTTGCTAATCCGTCTTACTGAACAAATTTTTTAGTTGGCAACAATTTGGTGCTATGTCCAACCTTGCCACAGCAATTGCACGCTGGTCATTTATACTTCCGGCCGGTAGAGGACTGAGAAGAAAAATTTTTAGAAGGTCCCCCAACTCTTGGTTTTAGATGACTTTAATGTCTGAAGTTTTCTCAGATTTGTGTTTCTTAGGTGGATATTTGTGTTTTCTGTGACGGGAAGGGTGATTTTTATGACTCCGATTGGCATACCTTACATTTTGTGAATATGTGTCCAGATTCTGTCAAAGTCAGCAAAGTTCATGGGTTGGCCATGAAAACAAGTCTTGAACATTCATAGGGTGCCAATCTTTCCAAAATTGTCCCTATAATTTCTACTTCAGGTAAACCTAATCTCAAAATGGCAGCTGGCTCCTTAATACCATTCACGTAGGCAGAAAGGGAATCATCGGGTGCCTGTAGTTGGTTAAGTGATTTAGCCTGAACTTTGTGAGAAGTCGAGGAGGTACAAGGAAATTCAGGAATATCTGTGTGATACTGATCAAAGGATAAAGACTGTGCAATGGCCAGGTATGTTCTTTTACTGAGAGGACCTTGGGTAAATTGGTAAATTACTTCCAGCAACTGTGGTTCTGGGACAGTATTACTTTTCTTTAGTTTCAAAATGGCTTCAAAATTTTTTATAAATTTAGAAATTTGCAACCTATTGTTTGCAGAAATTAATGTTTTTTTTTCAAAAGGATGTGCTTAGCTTAGCAAAAACTGGCGATGGAGCCTGATGAGTTCCAGGGAATACTGATGTACCATGGTTAAGAGCCTCCCTAGTTGACAAACGAGTCTCATTGTTAGCAGTTGTGTCTATTCTAATTTCAATGTAAATCTTTTCTTAAGATAGATTTGAAAGTCAATATTTTGTTGCCAACTCATAAATATGGTTATTGAAACATTTATATGATAATTGAAAAGTGTCAAAGTCAACAAAAACCGCTGTAAGTAGTCCTCTGTTTATAATATTTATTCTTCTGTAAAACAGTGTTTTAAACTATAGTGACAAAGCTGTATCTTTTCTGAAACAGATTTCTGTATTGTTACATGGAAGGGCGTATCTAAATTCATGAATGATGGAGGTCTTAATAAAAATAACCGAGCTAAATTTGATTTCTAATTTATTCACACAGTGATTGTTTAAAGCATTCACTTATCCATTTGCAATCTTACTCTTTTTATTTCTTAGTGAGCGCATTATTTAATGTCTATTTCAACTCTAATTAACATCCTCAATGTCGCTGTTTCGTTATAGTCAATTAACTCATACTCATCATTAACATGTTCATTCGATCTGTTGCCATAATTTATAATGTCTTTCCCTCATGCATCTAGTCCAATAGTCCAGCCTGCCAGCCGCACTCTTCACAGCTTGATACTCGCGGTCGCAGATGTCCCTTCCACTGGTCACTTCTCCCACTGCTCATCGTCTGTTGCTAAAACTCAACCACTCGTCCATTTAACAACTACAACTCAACTGCCCGGCCCGGAGGCCTGTCCCAATATTTATAGTCTACTGGCCTTGACCTGGAAAGTTCAACGCATCCAGAGTCATTTTTAGAGAAACTAGGGCAGCAAACCACTAGAAAATTCCTCAGATAGACACAGAAACTTAATACAACAAAAGTCAGTAGCGCGTGCCGCAAAAGTATTATCTTGTTGGCTCGCTTTTTGGTAATAGATACGTGGTTATTGGTTTAGCACGTGCCTGTAATTCAAAACATTTACCTTCACTTCCACTTGCTCGTGCAGAATGCAAAGCTGCAAGCGCATAACAGTATTAAAACCTTACAGTCACCACTTAAAATTCTGAGGAAACAGAAAACACACAAAGCTTGTTTATGCAATTTGTCCATCGCCGTCGGAATGCTTCCTTATTGCTGGACATGACCTTGAGCATTTAAAAATTTTTATTAGGGAGACCCCTTAATGGTGCAGAAAAAACATCATTCGAATGTGCATTAACAGTATATACTGATGCAAAAACCATGTGGCTAGTGACGGTCACTGAGGAAGAAGGAACGACAAAGGAATAGCGGATTGGGCATAGCCACCTAGGTTACGTAAACATGACTCAGGTGTGCTGGAAGTAGGCGCACTAAGAGCAAGGTAGGCAAACTATTCTCCAAGGAAGCTCAGAGGTAACACATCAGCAGAAAAAAAAAGGAGAAATCCTGCTCCTTTCTGTTTAGACTAGTACACAGGGCTTCAACTTGCAACATAATTAGGACATGAAAACTTCTGCACTTTAGAAAGATTGTAGACTTATAGTCAGCAATAAATTTTTAGCAAATCTGTACAAATGTGCAAGTCTGTTTTTAATGCATGGAAAAGTCAGAGCATTAACCTCATCTTGAAGGCTATCAAACAAATCTTGACAAACTTTTCTAGCACAAATCTTATACTCAGATTTTACATTTCAATCTGAAATATTTTCAACATAAATAGAATTATCAGCATGAAGGGCTGTGAACAAAGATTTTCGCAGCACTGTTACAGTATTTTCTGTGGGATGCATACCACACAATGTATATTCATAAATAAGTTCATCTTTCAACAAAAATGTCAGCAGAATGGCAGTCATGATTAAACAGAAAACAAAATACACAAGCACACAAAAATTAAAATGATTTAATTATATAAAATGCATGTTACCAACAACGTCAAGCATGGCATGCACAAATACACCTAAAAAAAACCATGCAGCACTGCTATCAGTTTGTTACACCCTTCAAAAGTTATTTGACCTTGAAATACCTACTTATTAAAATGTTACAACTTTGGAGCCAAAAATGACATGAAGGGTTGGCCCCCAGTCTTTGCATCTCCATGGCTGTAACCTCCTAATAGACAAAGTTCTTAAATGAAAATCATCAGTCTGTGGTTTCAAGCCCTTTTCCTTCATCATGCATTTGAAATTAATGATTTTGCACTTTCTTTATAGCAAAATTTAAGCTCTTTTAAATTAAAGTAGTTATATCATATTTGGAAATTTACATACCTTATAAAAGAGCACTGAATGTCTTCTATCAACCAGTGAAAACCAGAACATTCTTTATATTTATAATATAAACCATACTTTTTTTCCCACAAAACCTTTGAAAATCTACATGTTTTTGTGTCTTGGCATAGAAGAAACAACTAAATCCAATATGGCCGACAAAATAATAAAAAATATGCAGTATTCAATAGCTGAAATACCTAATGAGTAAAAATAAAAAGGACTAAAATAGTCATGCAACCTAACAATTCAAAAGTGGGTAATTTCACATCAAATGACCTCAAGGCCAATATCCCAAGAACCAAAATCACGTACAGACATTCTCGCTCATACCTCCCATCTGACATCCATCAGTTGTGCCACCATCAATGACAGCTTACACAGATCCTGGAGCCAGTGTAATTTCTTACACACCGGCTGCTACAGATTCTTTTAGCTACTCCACCACCTAATTCCTGAGGATCCATCTGCTTGAGGCTCATGGTTCATAGCAATTGTTGGGATCCAACATGGACTAAAGCTAACAACATACACCAACAGAGAATTACTAGATCAAGGACATAAGGCCATGTGGGCTCCACAGGGGAATCACAGTCCGTTATGCTCCTGTACTAATAACCGGAGCTCAAGTAAGAACCACAGAGTTGTGGGCAAGGGATTCCAGATGTTACTTCACTCCAAAGCCAAAAATCCACAATAAAAAAACAAAGTGTTCTTAAATACACTAAAAAAGCAAAACTGCTCCCCATATAAGATCCCTACGACAAACTCTGTATGTTCCTACAACTTGACCCACTACTTGTGATAATACACTGTAAGGAATTCAAAATTTAACATCAAGGACGCATCTGAAGAAACCTACATTGGGAGAATGCATAGAGTAGGATAGGACAATGAAACAATTAGTTGTTCAACCAAGTGCCGCAGCAGAGCACCAACGGAGACACTGATAAACATCATATAAGCGGAAGTCGAAGAGTTGCTGAGATGTAATGGCATTATACACTGAAGAGCCAAAAAACTGGTATAGGCATGCGTATGCAAACAACAGATGTATGGAACCAATCAGAGTAATACGATGCGGTCGGCAGCTAGATCGGTTACTGCTGCTACAATGGTAGGTTATCAAGATTTAAGTGAGTTTGAACGTGGTGTTATAGTCAGCGCACAAGAGATGGGACATAGCATCTCCGAGGTAGCGATATTATTTTGATGTTCGCTTACAACCATTTCACGAGTGTACTGTGAATATCGGGAACACGGTAAAACATTACATCTTTGACATTGCTGCGGCCGGAAAAAGATTGTGAAAGAACGGGACAAACGATGACTGACAAGAATCATTAAAAGTGACAGATGTGCAACCCTTTCTCAAATTGGTGCAGATTGGATTTGTGGACTGTCCTGCAGGATTCATGGTGTGAATTGCCTCCTGCATACCTTCAGACATTAGTCGAGTCCATGCCACGTTGTCTTGCGGCACTTCTGCATGCTCGGGTGGGGGGGTCCTACACAATATTAGGCATGAGTACCAGTTTTTTTGGCTCTTCAGTGTATTTCCCAGTGTTCATGTGAACAGACGAGGTGAACATGCCACATCAAAAAGCATAACCATTCAAACAGGCCTCTTTCTTTGACCACGGGAGTATCATGGCCTATCAGAATTGTGGATTATCATACCACGAAATTGATTCTCTCATTGGAAGAAATGCAAAAACAGTGAAATGAGTATGGGATCAGTGGTTTGAGGAGGGGCATGATGAGCAACGTGCAGGGAGCCAATGCTCTGCTGCATCAAAGAGCCAGAGGACGGACATCTGGTGCAGATGGCAATTACAGAGTGTACAACTACATCAAAACACCCTCGCTCAGGAGTTCAGGTATGTGACACATCAATCTGTGTTCGCACGCACAGTGCATCACCGTCTGCAGCATCACAAAATGATGTCCAGGCACCCATTACTGTGGCTGCCACTAACTGCTCACCACAGGTGCCTGTAGCAGCAATGGTGGTGGAATATAAAGCCTGGAATGATAAACGGTATGGCATCATCTTCTCCAACAAATCCCACTTCTGCTTGCAGTATCAAAACAGTCGCATCCATGTCTGGTATCACTGTAGCACACTCCTGGCACAGTTCTGCATTATGCACCATCACATCAGCCCATCACTTGGAGTATTGCATGGTGTGTCATCATATTCCAGTTTCAATCACGCCTAGTCCACATTGCTGGTACAATGACTAGCAACTGCTACATCGCGGAAGTGTTGGAACCTCTTATGCTCTCCTATCTTCAGAACCAGCCTAAGGCCGTGTTCCGAAATGGCAATGCAAGACAGCATGTGGCACACACTGTCCAACAATTCCTGTATGGCCACCATATCACACTAATTCCTTGGCCTGTGCGTTCGCCGGATCTCTCACCCATTGAAAATGTGTGTTCAATAGTTGGACGACGACTGGTCTGCTAGATGATGAAACTTTGGATGTCCAGTTATTCAATGTGTGCCAAAAGTATCTTCCTCTCAATGCCATATTGTGTAACAGCAGTTATTGCCGCCGGTGATGGGGCACACAGTGACCCGTGTATGATGGGTATTCAGTTCAATAAATCTGGATGTGATAGCTCACTTTCTTCTTGGTGGTGCAATTTCAATGGCCAGCAGTGTACTAGCACTGAAATACCCAGGCAATACTTGCACCAGCCAATATTCCAGCCCTCTTACTCTGAAAAATGTCCACACAGTGCCACAGCAAAGCAGACTAAAAATATCAAACATAATACAAAATACTCAGTTGTGTACAGTTCTTGCCATCTCCCTCATTTAATGCTTGGGTTTGGGCAAGGAGTTGAGAGTAGGGCACGTGGGGAGTCCCAGTAGTCATCCTCACATTTTGTTCAGGGTATGTGACAAAACAATTTCTAGATTTAATCATTAAAAACCGTGTGAAATGGGCTTTCTAAGCATGCAGACAAGGGTCCTGATAGAAGTAATGTACAACAGTTCATCCTTCTATAATTTTGTATTTTAATAATAGTGTTTCAACATTATATAGCCAATGTAACAACCACTTGACAACTTGAACACGCTAAGTGTGTGGGTTTTCTTGCTATCCTCACACCAAAATACGATATAACTGTTCCCTTGAAAAATACTTGATGATTATACAAGTGATGTAGAAAGAATTCTTTATGTAAATTATCCAAAGTTTTTGCTTTAAAAGGAATAATCTTCTCACTAATGTTTACAAACACATTCTTTCACAAAGTAGTATGGTGCGACAAATATTGCTTTAAACCTATGTGACTGCAAATTTTGGTCGAGTGGTTATTCTTTATGCAGAAATTTATTATTTTGTACCAGTAATAATTATTTCATTAATGTCTGATAGAGGATTTTGTGATACAAGCATATGATTTCTTTATTCACTTGAATGACTCATTAAAGTTTTTATTTTCTGGAATTGTAATTTTAAAGAGTTGAACTGTAATTTTTTGAATGCAACAAGAAAATTTTTTACACTATGGTGATGTTTTTAATGCATGCTTGAATTATTTGCAAATGCAATGGTTTAAAATTTATAAACCTACACGTAATTTTTCTTCATTTTAATATGTTTTGGTTGAGTATTCTCTACTTTTGTTTCTTCACACATTTCAGTAAATAGATAAAGATTTTTTTGTACTCATATCATTATCTTTGGTCCTGAAAATAATAATAATAATAATAATAATTAGTAGTAATAATAATGATGATGATAATAATATTTTACTTATATAAGGCCCATACAGAAATTAGTATCCATTAAAAAAAAAGACAATTCAAGTTAAACAAAGCATTTTTATTGTGAAAATACATACCTTGGGCTGTTATACTACTCAGGCACTCTTTGTATGAGGAAAATATACTGGGAGACAATTTCTAGTATATTCCAATTGTACACTTATGCCACTGGTCCAACGACAATCTATTTAATTTCTTCATTATCAGTAAGGTACTTTCCTCCCAAAAATTAATTTAATTATGTGAAAATGTAATTACTATATGCTGTGAGATCAGGGCTGCAGACCAGGCGCTCCAAAACTTCCGACTAAAATTTCTGAAGTAGCAGTGGTGTCTATACTGACATGCAGCTGGACTTGCTGTGAATATTGTGTCCATGTACAATGAAAGATCATCAACTAACCATTCATCATTAAAGATACGCAATGTGATTGGTAAATACATTTTATATCCTATTCTTTCAAGTGACCAGTATCAGCTTGTAGAGGCGTGACTCACCATGACCTACCTCTCTCTCAGGCAGACCCAGCCACTGCTACATTTCCAGGCTGGTGGGAGGAATGGTTGACAGCCGACCTAGACTGACGTCACTGCCCCACTCTACTGGAGGAGTCTACGACTTACGAGCATGTGCAAGAAACTTACAGGTAACACCTCCTTTGGCGAGTCTCAAGGTGTGAAGAATGTTCTGGGTCAAGGCATCTGCCCTATAAATAAGGCCGTAGCTGGAGAATCAAGTGTTCGTGATAGCCACCTGGCCTGAATGTGACACGTGTGTAGCAAAGATCGTGGTATCGAGGAACTTCAAAGAAAAGGACTGGTGGCAAACGAGGGTATGAGAGACTGCGGTGGACACTCGCGTGCGCGCACGTGTGTGTGTGCATGCGCGCACGTACGGCGACTATGAACAAGAGTGAGCAAGGGCTGTAGGGGGCAAAGTATCCAATGAGTGGAGGGCTACTGTATATGGGAGCGCTCAGAAAACTCCAGAATATTCCAGACAAGAAACACAGGTGATGTGATGTCTAGACTGAAACAAGGTGGAACTGAATAGATGAGCGATACAAACATTATTGTAAATATTAGAACTGTCAGATATCAACAATTTTTTTTATAGTAATTCAATAGGTGTTAATAAACTATTTAAAGACACTAATTTTAACTTTTTGATTGTATTAATTACTGTTAGGTGACAGACAATTATGTAAACATTAGCTGTAAAAAGCTAGTAAAAGCCATAATGTCAGATATTAGGTTTAGAATATTTCTTTAGTGGAATACTTATAAATAAACTAGCAAATGATTGTTAGCTCTTTTATTTAATTAAAACTTCCTTCCCATAAAGAACATGGCTATGCCCAAACACTTTGAACAATTGTAATGCTATTACAGCCTAGTCATTTAAGGCTCTTAAAGGGTCAATGTAATTTCCACCATGCTGAATTTTTGCACACACCATTATTTAGACATTATAAGTAAATTCCTTAAAGTCATCATCACCATGATGTTTAATTTGAAAAATATCCAAGGCCAAAGGTCATAAAGAAATTTATTTTTTTTGTGAACCAATCACTTTCTATTGGTCGAACAACAATTATAACTTTGTAGGTTACTAAATTCTCTAAAACAAGTTCTATTATTTTTTACAAATGGGTATCTGGTTTATAAACAACACAGTGCTAAAAATTGTATGCAAGGCACGTACTTCACCCGTTATAATCAACTAAAAACAACAAAGAATATTTCTCTCGTGCAATACTAAATTTATATGAAAATTCGATATCTACATTATTTTAACTGTATTTGTTAACATTGTAGTAGAAAGTGAATTGGCATAAAATGGGCCCCTCAAATAACCAATTGCATTGAGCTGCAGCTGCCTTGCGTTCCATTGCTGTCCCCTAGGTCAGCTCATACCTGGAAATACTCCAAGCAGTACTTCATGTCCTTTACAATTCATTTTAAAACAAGTACTCAACAAGTGCAGACATTTCTTTCAAAATGGTTCATTCCAATGGTTCATGTTTGCTTTATGTGTGGAAAATCACTCTTAGACAGTAATATTGTGGTTGTAAAGCACGGCTTATAAGCTCTGAACAACACCAGCGCTTGCTGATAAATTAAGGACATCATATTTGTGGGATGTCTTCTGATGTGTTGAATGCCTACAAAGACATGTCAGTTCTAACACAGCAATAGTATTTTACAGATACAAAGACAAACTAAATGTATTAAAACAATGGAACAGTTCCAATGAAATGCTTGATTCTATGGATCTTTTGACATTCTTTCTGATGAAATAATGCACGTAATGACTCAGGAATGTTTTGTTTTCAACAGCTCCAATAAAAATATACTTCTTTTGATGCTGATGTAAAAATTACAAAGTGTCAACATGGTTACAGAACAAGCTAAAATGATGTTGACATTGTAATAATACGAACAGCACTTTTAAAACATTAAGGACAAAACCTACAGCTGTAGTCGAAGAAGACCTGGATTGTTTACTTCTTTTATTAGCACATACTTCTTGCATAAAATTTTTTTTATCTCAAGCCAGGCAATCGGCAAATAGAGTTGAAGATACATTCATCTGTTAGCATCAAAAATGTTCCTAACTGTAAAAAGCAACTTTTATTTTTACATGCTACCACAGGGTACACCACGGCGAACCAGGTTCCATCCTTGGCCGGGTAACTCCCGGATTTTGGCAAATGGGAATTGTGCTGGGCGATGCCGCTGGTCAGCAGGTTTTCTCGGGGATCTCCCATTTCCCCTGCCCTTGCACTCTGGCGCTGCTGCATTCTCTCATTTCACTCTCATTGGCTCTCAAGACCTTGTTGTTAAGAGCTGGCCAAATCTCTCAACTCAACAGGATATGATAGAACTGTACACTATACTAAAGGAAAAGTAAAAGTTCATAATTTGCTTGAGAAATGTCATGATTTAGAGTGTTCAGCAGAAATATTTCAGCACGAAAATTGCACACCATTTGTAGATGTGGAAAATGGAGTACGTTTTCTTTTTATGATGTATGGAGCTCCAATTGTGGACATTTCTATTGCTAACTACCAATACCCAAGCTTTGCTATCCACTACACCTGTAAAATTATCACCACACCCTCCAAGAACTGCAGCAACTCACAACAGCACCTTTATTGGGTGTACTACAAGGTGCAAACTGGGTTGGGCAAAGTGTTAGGTCCTGATGAGTGGGATGAGTAATAAATGACATGTTTTTAGGGCCCATAGTGACTTCACTACTACCTGTGCCAGATGCACTTCTCAACTTTATATTTTGTAAATATATGAAAAGTTATGCGTCTGCCAAACAGCCGGATTGCCAATCTCCATAGTTTGTGATGATTGTAGTGGTTAATCATACCTGAATGTCTCTCGTGCTGACACTTCTCTTCATACATATACTGAAGAGAGAAAAAACAACTAAATTAGCCCCATAAATAGTTTAACGCTGAATATATCAGAGAAACTAAATGCAGAAAAAGATATGGAAATTTCAGAGGCTAGAGACAATGAAGAGGAAGAAGTGCAAGAGATTGAAGACAATGACAAGGAAGAGTCATAATTACTGTGTAAATATTGATGTTTATTCAAGACATGAATTAGGCCTAAGGGGAAATCATATAAACAAAAAGGAACATGCATTCTACCTCAAAGGTGGCAGGGAAGAGTGGATTCCTGTTGATTTGCTGAGTTAATATTTTGTGAGCCACATAAAATGAAAATAATTGCCCGTGTGCAAATTTGATATTATTCATTGTAGCCCTTAGGGCTACATCTGCAATGAGTGAGAGATCTTTGAAAAGAAAATCAAGCACATCAACATGAGAGTGTTTTATTTGCACTAAGATACAGGAATTGCACCACTGAATTGTCTCTGCATGGGGTACACGTACACACGATGCATACCTCGACTGGACTGCCTGTCGAGATGAAAAGGCAAGCCAAGGGACTTCTTAAGCTTGCAGCTGATCGAGCTAAGGGCACCCCTTGTGGTGCACCACATTCCAGGCTTCCAGTGCAATGGTGTACCTTCACATGTGCTGTCCCCGGTGGCAAGCTGTTACCCTCTGTGGTGGTGTACAGTATGCCACCACATCACTCCCCCACCAATGATGGGTCCACAACATGAGAGATCACCCTAGAGGCAATGGGAAAGCGGACATGGCGGCCAGACCTCCTCACTGCAGGAGGAGATGGCGCAGTGGGGCTCTTGGCAGTTGGAAAAGATGGAGGTGGTTCCAGCTGTGGTGTAGATGGTGTCATGGAGTGGTCATTTGGCAGGTTGTCTCCGACGATGAATGCCGGTTTGGGGTGGATAGTTGAGAGAATGACCTGCCGGCCATGGATTTGAAGAGTGTCAGTTTTAGGGTTGTGGTGAAGGACTGTGAAGAGGCCTTTGTGAGGGAGGTGAAAAGAACCTTTCAGACAACCGTGTCATACAAAGACCTCAGTCGCAGTTGACAAGTCCTTGAAGATGAATGGCAGGTGCTCCCCACACTGGGTGCCTGTAACGGGCCGTAGATTGCTGAAGTGCTGACAGAGTTCCTGGGTGAAACCACTCTTATCCATGTGTTATGCACTTGGGTGAGCAGCTAGGAACTCGCCAGGCAGACGTAGTGGTTGCCCAGATTCCCAAGAGGATACTAGGCAGGATGTCCACCTAGTGCTCAGTCGTGTGACAATGAATAGCTGCCTTGAGTTGGGGGTAGAAGGCAGTTGTCCACAAGCTAATCATCCCTGTTAGATTGCAGAGGTCCCTGAAAAGAAGGACTCAAACTGCCACCCTTGATCATTGGTAATCTGAAGCAACGTGCCAAAGCGTCCAATCCAGGTGTAGAATGCTCGGGCGATGGTTGCAGCCTCAATGTTTACCACCGGGACCGCCTCTGGCCAACGTATGAAACAATCAATGATGGTCAGGCAGTAACGGAAGCCCTGGGACACGGGCAGGGGACAAACAATTTCTATATGGACATGATCAAAGCGAAATTATGGTAGCAGGAAGAAGGAACTTGTCGGGGCAGAAACATGTTGGGAAATTTTGAATTGCTGACATGGAAGGCAGGCACATGCCCAACGTCTGTAGTCAGATTTGACAGTTACCAACACAAATCGTTGGGTGACTAACCTGACAGTTTATTTGATGCTTGGGTAAGCCAGCTGATGCGCCACATCAAATGCAGCACAGCAGAAAGGTGTTGTGATGACTTGCCGTTGACGCTGAGACATCACAGTAGATCTCCAGTGAGGACTCTGGCAAGTGGATCGTCTTCAGGCGGAGGCCTGAATATTGATGCAGGAACTGCTGCAACTCACTGTCCTCAGCTTGCGATGTAGCCAGAACCCAATAATCCAAGGCTGCAGTGACAGCATCTACCATGGACAGAGTGTCAGTGATAATGTTGTCAGACCCTGTAATATGCTGAATATATGTGGTGAACTGGCTGATGAAGTCGAGATGGCAGGACTGACAGGATGAACACTTGTCAGAATTTTGTGCAAAGGCAAAAGTTAGAGGTTTGTTGTCTGTGAAGACTGCAAAATCTCTCCCCTCTACCATATGACAGAACTGCTGTATACCCAAATTCACACCCAGGAGCTCCCAATCGTAGGCTGCATACATCTGCTGCGCTGGGCTGAGCTTCTTGGAGAAGAAAGCCAAGGGGGCTGCCATGCCCCCTGCACTTGTTGTTGCAGCATTGCACTGATGGCGAAATCCAACGCATTTGTCATCATAGCTAAGGGAGCAGCTGGTACCGGGTGTGCCAAAAAGGTGGCCTGAGCCATGCTGGTTTTACACGTTGTGAAGGCCTTCTCACTTTTGGGCATCCACACAACTTAGGTGTTGCCCTTCGCATTACCCTTGAGGAGCTCGTGCAGTAGTGCCTGTGCCACAGCAACCTGAGGAATGAAGCGGCAGTAAAAGTTCAACATCCCTATAAACTGGCTAAGTTTTTTAGTGGTTGTTGGCTTGCTGTAGTGGAGGATGGCATCGACTTTCTCTGGGATGGGACTCGCCCCCTCTGCAAAGTTGTGCCCCAAGAAATTGACTTGAGGTTCTCCAAAGTCACATTTAGCTGGGATAATGAGACCATACTTACTGAGTCGCTTGAAGAGTTCTTCCAGGTGCTGCTCATGTTCTGCTGCTGTGTGACGCCACTAAAAAGTCATTCAGGTAAGAGACGCAGAAGTCTAGACCACGTAGGACTTCGTCTACGAACGTTTGGAATGTCTGAGCGGCATTGCGAAAACCAAAATACATTAAAGGGAACTCATACAGATCAAATGGTGTAGTGATTAAGGTTTTGGGGATGTCAGCTGGAGCAAAAGGAATTTGGCGGTAGGTCCTGACTAGGGCAATCTTGGAGAAGATGGTTCTACCACTGAGTGTGTAAAAGAAGTGCTGGATGTGAGGGATTGGGTACCTGTCAGGAATAGTGCAAGCTTTTAGCATCCTGTAGTGTCCCCACATGGCCTCTACTCCCTACCCTTCTTCGGAACCATATGCAGGGACGAGGACCATGAGCTATCCGAGGCGCAAGCAGTGCCAAGTTTGAGCATGGCCTCAAAATCCCTCTTCGCTATTTGCAGCTTGTCCGGTGCTAACCGTCGTACCCTGCTGTGCTTGGGCTGCCACACTGTAGTGTTGTTAAGGTGAACAGTATTGTGCCCAACAGACTGAGGTGTTCCAGATGGGCAAGTGAGATTGGCATACTATTGGAGGAGGTCCAAGTAGCGTGGAGACTGTGGAAGAGTTCAGACACTGCTGACGACTAGGCACTTATTGCGAATATAGACTAGGAGCCCATACTGGTGGATGAAATCGGCCCCAATAATGGGCTTGGTAACATCTGCTACCACAAAACGCCAGACCAAATCATGCCTGAGAACAAGTCAAGGGCGAGTGTAACAAAGACGTAAGTGGCGATCGTCAAACCATTCGCAGCACAAAGTGTGTATTTCGACTTTAGGTGCTGTCCTGGCAACTGGGAACACGGGTAAACACAAATATCAGCACCAATTTCAACAAGAAACTTTACCTTAGTCCCTTTGTTTGTGATGAAGAGGCGGCTACCAGGAGTATGGGAGAGGTCATTGGCCGCCATTGAGTCCCCTGCTCGTTTACCATGGAATACTGACAAAGCAATGTACACTTATGCGCCTCTGCTCCAAAGCAGCAGTGGTATTAGCAGACCGTCGACGAGCTGCTGCTGCTACTGCTGCTGCTGCAGAAACGTGGGCAGTGTGCTGTGGACTGTGAGCGGTCATGCCGACGGGCTCGTTGGTTCTGGCTGGTACTAACAGTTGCAATTTCTTGCCATAGTGTCGCTGCCATTTCCCTAATCTTCGTCATCATCATCACAGACATCTTCTCGAATTTGGCCTCGAGGGAAGTAACTTTGGCTATCTGTGGCCTCGGGTTAATGTCTGCAATGACGTCCGCGAATTCACCCAAGGAGTCCAGTGACGAATGGAATTTTGTTGCCAGGATTACTTGTATAGATGGTGGCAGGTGCCCCAGCCACAGCGACCTAAGAAGGTCATCAGGAACAACGACCTGCCAGACTCCGCAGGCGCTGTAATAACCGCAAGGGTCATGGATCACCCATCCTCATGCTCCAGCAGTTGCTGCATCTTGCACTCCTGTGAAGCACTCGACTGATTTTTCAGTTCAACATTTAACTTGATGTACTTATCCTTAGCTGGGAGACCGATCATATCCTAAACCTCAGTGGCATACTAGGAATCTAGGTTGCCTGCGAAATAATTGAATTTAGTGTCGTCTGAAACAATACCCGCAAGTGCAAACTGGCTTTCCCCTTGTATAAACCACATTTCCAGGTTTGGGGCCCGGAATGGCGGTATCCGAACTGCGACCTGGTCAATGGACGAAGCAGTTGGTGAAGGGTCAGTTATGACATCTGAGTGTTCTAGAAACAACACTATCACGCTACTCCCGGAGCTGGAGCGGTGATTCACGGGAGTCATTTGCGCAGTGTGAGCAGAAGTGGTACGGAATACCCCTTAAGTCCTTAACTCGCGGGCAGAGCATCTTGCGGTAGACTAAAAAAACGTGAAGAGTGGGTTTTGCGGAGTCCCACAGCCCTTCTACACGACAGCATTGTGATAGCCGCGATGACTCGCAGGAGTCAGCAGTGGCTGGTGATTCTACCCACATGACATGGTGCGGCACAGACGACCAGAGTCTCACAGATTGGGTAACTCCTCCTACTCCCGAGCATTATGGCCCACAAGAGCCCGATGCATTGGGTGGCTCTGTGCAGCGGTGCGGTTACATCAAGCTTAAAATTGCCCAAACTTGCCTCGAACGGCGAGCTTGATGATCATGTCAGGGTAAACACTGCAGCCACTAGGGCTACTTTTGCAATGGGCGAGAGCTCTTTGAAATGAAAACCAACCATATTGACATGCAAGCAATTTATTTGCCTTAAGATACAGGAATTGCATAACTGAATTGTCTCTGGGTGGGGTACATGTACACACGAAGCGTCCTTGGTGAAGCTCTTGACTGGACTGCCTGGTGAGATGAAAATATGAGCCAAAGGACTTGTTAGGCTTGCAACTGCTCGGGCTAGGGGCATCCTCTGGGGCACACCACATTCCAGGCTGCCAGGGCAGCGATGTACCCTCACACGTGCTGTCTCCGATGGCGAGCTGTTGCCCTCTGTGGTGGTGTGTGGTGCCACCACAGTGATAAGTGTGATAAGTGTCATCTAACCAATAAGAAGCAAGATATCCACAAAAAAAACCCTTTTCATGAACTTTGACCAGATGCGGGACAAGCCCACACCTATTTACACCATTTGGCATGCCCTGCTACAGCTACATACACCAACACATCAACGCTGTCACCGAAGTACACAAAACCTTTTCAGTGTGACAGTGTGTGCGAAAGTGTAGTGCAGTGTCTACTCAGTGCAAGTAGCAAAGCAGTGCTCATAGTGCCCTCCACACCTCCCGTCAAGTTGGACCTGTCCGCAAAGCAGGTACAAGAATTTTGTGTGACAGCTTAGACAAGAGTAAGAAAGTTTTCCTTTCAAACTTGCAAGGCACGATTCTTGTTTTTAACAAAATTATGGAATTAAAACCGAGATGTGTGCGAAGCTTGGCAAACATCAATACCAGTTATTTAACATCTTTTTCAGTAAAATTTAATATGTTTTTAATTGTTTTTCTGCAAATCCCTAACTACATCACACTTTCAAAATTTCTTTCAAATGTTAATTAATGCAAGTGCAATGTCTCCATTTTGATTTTTAAAGAGTTAATATATGTTTTGCGAGTGTTTGTTATCTTTCACTTGCAAGTTTAAGTAGTTAGGCACCTGGCTGGTGACTTTGCATGGCCACGCACCTCTGCCCGCCAGTCAGAGATTTGGCTTACAAGAGGCCGGCACAGCATCAAGCCGCTTCAGGAACCAGTACTGTTTTGCATCACTTATCATGTAGCTACAATAGTTTAAAATTTTGGAACCATTTTGTTTTAGCGCCCAGAGAAGCCACCTCAACTCCCTTGGGGATAGCATTGCCCCGGGAGGCTTCATTTCTATGTAATTTCCACGTTCACATGCCGCCACATGCCCACATTTTTGCAAAACAGTCTACCAGGTGGGTTTAGTCCCTGGAGGAGTGTACTTTGTGTGTCTGCATGTTTGTCTGAGTAAAATGTGTAATATAAGAGAGAAATATACGTGTGTTAGCATACTACTCTTATTATTTTGAGTAGAGTCTTTAGGCATATAGAGACACGGGACCCCATCAACCTACCGAACTTAATTTCAACATTAATGTTTGTCTTAATTTTGCAAAGCAGTCAATTCAGGTGTGCAGGTCAGCATCAAACAGGCCTTCAATAATCATTAACAACTCAATTACAACAAGGGAGCAGCAGTACATTCGAGCGGATGACGACATGACCCTGAGATCCAGCTTTGCAGCACTTATGTCATCGCCAGCCGGCGATGACAGGTGCCAATCTGGTGAAACCTATATTTCCTGCACCCCGAATTCCCACCAGCAATTTACCATTCCTTGATTAAAATGTGTCCCAGCCACTCAGCAGGTACCCAGGCATACGACTTTGAATACCTTTTGAAGCTAACATGATATTGATGGGGACTTGGAGAAAGTTAAATGTTTCTGAAAAAATTCAGTTTGGTGGGAATTATTACACAGGTGAATGCTTACATGACTGGGCTAATTAGGCACATTTTTCACATTTTATATTATTAAAATAAAAAAAGAACAATTTTCTTATGATTACTATTAATTTATTACCTTTCTTTTTTAGTGTTCCCTTACCTTTTCATAATCCAATCTCTCTTATTTTGACAAAATCAAGGAGCTTAAATGCAAATCAAGATATGTCCACCTTAAATGATCTTGAGAAAAATGTGAAAAACCCATAGCTCAAAGTCACTCCTTTATAAATTTCTGTAACTTCTGTGATAAAATACCTATGACTATGAGCTAAGGGTTTTTCACCTCTATCTCTAAGGGTACGGTCACATGAGTGGCTTAACACATGTTTATTTTTAATTTGTTCAGCAACCATGTTTGAACATGTTAGTGGACGGAACTAGTTTCAGTGGTTACAAATTTATAACTGAATACAAACAAAAGGAAATCCTAACCTCGAAAACATACTCCCATGATTGCTTATAATCGCTTTCAACTCTCATCAAGTCAGAGTATCTTACTAACTTTAACAAAGCTTACCTTATTTTTATTGTAATAGCATAACGAATACTGTTTTTTTGACATGGCTTACCATTTATTTTAACAAAAGCAGAAATTCCTGCCAAATGCAGTCATTTTGATTATACATTCTGTTTACTTCTTATCAGTCAATAAAAGCACAACAAAGAAGAAAAGTAGTTCTGTTGTACTTGACGCAACCTGTTTACTTTGAACAAGAAGTGACTGCTATCGGAACACGTTTGGAGCCAGTGTAACCATGTGCAATGCTGAACATGTTAGGATCCGTATAAAAGTTCCTTAATTTATATCACTCAATTAACTAATCAATGTTTTTCTTTTGTAAGAGAGTATACCATAAACACTTCACTTAAGTAATTTCAGCTATTCTGTGCCTCTTTTTTCAATTAAATAACTCGACAGTCCTAATGAGAAGTTCTCCCAAATATTCAGAAACTGTTCAAAATTACTGGTCTGACAGTGAAATACGTTCTTTGGGATGACTCTTATTTTAAGTTGTTACAATTATAAAAGTTTGTATACATACATGAATTTCATTGGCTAACTCTTCAGCCAACCCATCAATTCCAAGAATAACCAAGTTTAACTGGCTATTGTCAGAGCTAAGAAACCACTGGCTATTATGATTCCATGAAGATGGCCTGAAACAAATATACACAAGTCTTATTAAGCATAAAACAATGCTTACATTTTTACTGTTACTTTCTTGGTTATAAGCAGAATTTTGTATAATTAAACATACATAAACACACATCACACTGCACCTTATAATCAACTGACATAACAAATTTAAAATAAAAACTCAATTGATATAGAGATGCTATGTTCCTAAATTTAACTAACAGCTGTATGATATCTCATTTATGGAAACACTAATAAAAGATGGAAATGAATAAATTGTAATAATGGTGTTTACATTTCATACATAACTAATTAATGAAAATGGATTTTTTTCTTAAAATTCCCAGTGTTGGAACAAAAATATTAAAACAATAAGATTAAATTTAATTGTCAAAATGGACAATAACATGGGATGTACACATAGAATAGAGATGAAAATTGAATTTCAACAGCCAGTTCAAATCATTATTTATCTCAGATAAATTAAAGCCCCCAAAATTTCAGGCAAAATATACTAATTTTATGCATGATTTATGCACTTATTTTAAGGCTAAATCCATTTAAGAGGATATACACCATACAGTGATATACAATGCACCTGACTTAACATAAACCGCACTTGCACTTGCCACCAAGAATTACTATATAGTCCATACTGTATAAGAAGGCCACTTTCTGACAGGTCTGCAAAAGTAGCGCCACTGTTTACATCTGACTACGTATCCTTCCGCCATCAGCTGGTCCGTCAAGTCAGGGCTGTATTTTTATCAACACGCTGTCAGCTAATCCACTTGCCATTGTACTGTATGCTAAATAAATTTTAAGACACTTCAAGACTGACATCTGTCTAAAAAAAATAAGTAGGTTACAAAAGTAAAAATATAAAATGTTGCAAATAATTAAATATTTACTAACTTTTTTAATTTGTCTGAGATAGTGAATTTGGGTTAACATTTTCGAGACGGCCTGTTGTATATATTATCATACTTTGGACGTTATAGCTAATATATTCGAGTTGGAAATATGTGACGTGGAATAACGTTATAATTGCTTAAAAACGATTCACGCGTGTCTCACTTTCTACGGAAACAAGGAGATGGGTATCGAGATAACAATATGGCGTATAATTTACATAGACGAACGATTACTGGCCGAATATAAATTACTTGTGCTCCAAATCGTTGTACATGAAATATATGTTACTTTACAAATTATGCAGAGCTTGTGGAAAAATATAACTATTGGCATCTGTTCGTAAATTCGTTATATATCGCGCAGGAAAGCGGTTCATTTCTGGCTGATAATCCCTCGCATATCTGACAGATGGCGCGCACAGCACGCCACAGCGAAGTTTGAGCAACCCTTTTATTGGTCAACAGATAGCGTCTTTTTTGAAGTTGATAGTTCTTATATTACGGGCTGGAAATATATTTCAAATTCGTGTCGTTTCATCAAGTTATTAGAAAAAATAATTGAACAATATTATGCAATATTTCTGTATGCTTTTGGAATTAATATCAAGGACATGTTGAAAGCAAGGTTGGAGAGGGATGATACGACGTGAAAAAGCTTTCTGAAGTTAGCACAACTTCAGAAAACTTTTCCACGTCGTATCGTTCTATTGTACATTTCATTTTGAACACCTATACATAACTACATTATCACGAAGTTTAGTTTTTAACACTAACAACCATTGTTTTGTAACCTTGTAAAATAAAATGTATTAATAAATCTAAGAACTCTTTCTTATCCGCGTATTTTCTGCTTTTCTGATGTGCATCAGCTGATACAGGATTTTGTAAATTACACTTTGTTTGTTTCGTATATGTCAAGCTGCCACTCACTGACTGTCAGAAAGTGGCCTTCTTATACCGTATGGACCATATCTATCGGTGCTTTTTTCATTATTAAAACTTTTTGTTGTTGGACAATGCACTGTGAATCATACCATCCATATTTATACAGTTAACATTGTTCCTGATGTAAAAACAAAGAGTTTAAACTGCTGGTTTGGTGTGGCAAAATTTCTTGGTGCATCAGTACCATATAAATAATGCAACATTGTTTCTTATGGAAGTTGTATTCACCTTCCAAACTGCCAGCCAATTTGTTTACAGTAAAATATTGATTACTGGACACTTGTGGGTTATGAAAGGGGTAGGGGAATTATCCTTCATACTCTTGTCAAGCATTTATCTGACAAACAGTTCGGTTGTACTCATCTACTCAGATGTAGGTAGTTGTTTGTGGATCTTCATTATATTAAATAATTATTGCATGGTAGTGTTTAGAACTTGGCTACAAAATGCAAATTATTCTAGAACAAAGTATAATTTGTTACACTAATAACAGCTGTTTTGCAACAATATAAAATAAAATACATAAGACATTTTGTTTACGATCTCCTTCCTGCCCGCATATTTCTCCAATTTCTGTTGTGCAAATGTAGGCTGTCAAAATGACATTGCCACACACTGCCTGTCAAAAAATTTAATTCTTATATGACTATAAATATATTTGTTTACATAAGCTATGCGTATACAGTATGTAGGCCTAAAGTAATCATCTCCCCCCCTACCCCTCCCAAATTGCTCTAATCATGAATATAAGTTATCCATGAACCCTTAGTCATTATTTACCCCGGAAAAATCGGGAGGTTAGTGTATTTAACTATTTTTCTCCCTACCAAATGTGGACAAAAACGGCCTCAATCAGAAGGGCTTACTGACAAGTCTGGTTGCCACAACTGAGTCGCATGCAACATGATACAAAATGTGCAAAGAAACTGATGGTGCCTTCATGTGATAATTCCACAGGTCTACAAATAGTGAAATTGTTGGTATGGGAAATCAAAAAACCCTAGAGCACTGAGAAGGGAACACAACCTACCTATTCATTACATGTACTAGAGGAAAGCCTTGATGAACAGCAACATTTTTGAAAACTTGTTCCATTTAAATTGTGCCCAGTGAGCATGGTTTTCTCAAAGACCAAAGGTTGCCTGTGGAAGCTGTTTTGTTGTTTCTTTTATCCAGCACCTGCTAATCAAGTGGTGGTGATATTGTCGAAAAAGTGTGCACTGCAGGGGAATTGGCAAAATAAACAGAAAGAACTGAAGACAATAAAGATGCGGTAATGCACATTGAGGCAGTAGACCACCCTGTTGACTGCAAATCAACAAGATTTTTACTACATTGGCAGTCTTGCACTGAGAAAGATAGAAGTGCTATATTTAAATACCTTTAATGTACTGCTAGGCAAATAAAATTAAAGAATTTTTAACAAAAGCATCTTGTAGTGTATGTGTTTTGTTACCATGAGTAGTACTTATACAATATTTTTTTATTATAATCATTCACTTCAAATTTCTTAACTTTGGTGTAGGAAAACTTTTTATATATAATATGTAAAATATTGGCTGATGAAGCTACCATTTCATTCCAGCCTAACAAGACCTGATGAATAAGCCATAAACATTTTATTTAGGATAGTATTAACTTTTTATAAAATTATTAAGGATGTAAAATTGTTTCTACCAATAATTTTAAAATATATAATCCACCAGTATTAAAAATGTGCATGTTATATTAGCAATGTATTCTTCTGTGTTTGCTTCATGTGATAGGTGCTAAGTATAGACATGAAAACAGTCTATACTTGCTACAGGAAAACCGGGGTAACTGTAGCACAAAAAAAAATAGCCATTTATAATAAAAATTCATGATTTTGCATGACCATGCTTTTATTTATGAAAATTTATTAATCTGTGTTTTTCTTTATCATAATTAACATAATTGGGAGTATACTGTACAGTGTCATCAAAACAAATTTTTACAATTTTTTAAAATCACAGCTTCGAAACTATTTGACCAATTTAGTTGGTTCCTGCACCAAAATGTACAAGAAGGTTCAAAGTTTTTTTGAGTGGTGTACGACAGTTTCACACTGACCGTGAGGGTGCCACACAGGTGAGCACGCCATCCAGTATCTACACTGACCTCCCAGTCAGATGGCGACCGTGTAGCACAAAGCACAATGCGTTTTGTGGTTTGCGGAGTTCAAGTCTGCAGTGACTGTTCAACACAATTTTATCAACAGTATCCAGGACAACAGGTACATTAAAAAACCAAAATCACCAGGATGGCCAAGAACTTCTGAAGAGAAGGTGAAACAACTTAGCCTATCTCGCATGCTTAGCCCTAAAAAATCAAGTGCCCATCATCACAGTTTGAAGCTTGGCATCCCAAAGACTACTGTGCAAAATGTTCTTAATAAAAGTTTGAGATTGCAAGACTGTAAGATCCAAAAGTGGCATGAAATTAAGACAGAAGAATAATCCGAACATACTGAATTCGCTGCTTTCATTTTTAAAAAAATGGGCACAGAAAATAATTGTGCAAATTGGGTGCTTTACAGTGACAAGGCCACTTTTCACATTAAAAGTGTGTGTTAATCATCATAACTGCAAAACCTAGCGCAACCCAGGAGTATATTTGCAACACTCCCAAACTGAACGTGTGGTGTAGGTTGATGCGCAATCTAGTTGTACAGCCTTTCGTGTCTGCTGAAAAAACTATCACATGCAACATTTATCTGGACATGGTAGAGTTGTACGTATATCGTCAGACTGCGGATATTGAAAGACAATGTGGATACTGTGTAATCTACAAACAACATGGAGCACAGCCGTATTGGAAACTAGCCATGTGCAGTGACATGCATGCAATATTCCCATATGGTTAGATCATTTTCCTTATTTATGAATGACAATTCCCTACATGTGTCCAGCTGGGAATAATGCTGTTGCAACAGTTAGCTCAGCGAATTTTGCAGATGGAGGTTAGTAATTTATTTCGAATTAGAATGCCGCAACTCTGTTCCCATTTTTATTGATCTACTCATACTCTCAAACAAAAAAACAAATATCACTCAATTTACATTATCGATGATGAAACTTAAAACATTTTGCAGCAATTAAAGATGAATTATTCGCGTCCAAAACTAACAAATGAGGCAAACACGAGGCTGCCTACACCCTAGCGGCTAAGTACGTGGGCGGAAATAATTTAGTAAAAGCAAATGTTATTCTGTTCCGAAAAAGTTATTAGAAGTTAAGCCATGGGTGCTACCCACGCACTGTAAACTTTTCACTTACTACATAATTTTACTTCTTGGCACACACGCGTTCATTATCGTCGGTGGCGGCGGTATTTGTGGAAGAGGAATGCGCTCGACTCAACCATCAGCTTCACACTGTTCTAACATGTGCTCTGATTGGCTGTTGGCAGACCATGCCACACTACTCGTTCAATCAGAAATGGCAAGACGAGAGCCAATCAGGATACTTTTCTTTCATTTCACATGATTGACAAAATGCAATATTTACTACCCTCCAAGGGCTAATAAACAATAACCTCCAGCTGACCTTTACACCAAAAACTCGTGAAATGACCAAACATACACTGCACTCCGCTTAAATAATCCACCAATCTTAATATGAAAATTATATTAATGACTTGCCACCACAACCCAATTATCCGAAACAAAAGACATTAATAAAAACCTGAAAAAACCGCAATGTTACAAAGTTATTTAATCATGTGATTTATAAAGAACAACCAAAACCAACAAAGCAAAGGCAAATTACTTAAAATTTAATAAGAGTATAAAAATGCTATTTTGATTGCAAAATAAGATTATAACTTAGTTAGGATTGAAGTTTCCTCAAATAAATGTAAAACAGCATGGAAAATTATAAGCAAGGTAATATATTGTAATAACGAGAACAATAACAACAGTTCTTTGGAAATACAAATACAGTAAACCCCCGATTTACGGGGGGCGGCTTAACCATTGAGCCACCAGTTCACAGACAAATATTGAACAGCCACCGTACGTCACGCGCCGCCGCTATTAATAACCCATGCACACGCTGTTTATTACCAGGTTGCAGTTGAGTGATGCGGTGCTGATTAATTTTAATTTTAAAAGTGTTCTGGTACTATATTTACACACATTCTTAACAGTGAATAAATGTGAAACTTGGAATAAATAGGAATTCAGGGATATTGTCAGATAGCACATTTTCATTCATAATAATAAAGTATTTCACAAATAAAACTGGCGTCTGCTCATCAAAAAGGTGAGATAGTGTAGTTTACAGTAGTTCGTACACACAGAGGTTATTTATAAATTAACCGTGGCACCGAGTGCAACTAGATGACAAAATATCACATACACATAAATATTATTTGCCGCAAAAGTGATTCATCGCAAACAAAGCGTTGGTTATAATAAATAAATAACATTTATTTCCTCTTTGTTGCTGAATGGGGTGGGGAGTCAGGACAAAAAAATACAAAATGGCGAGTTAGTCTCGGAAAGGCTTGGCAATTTCAGGCCTAATACCAATTATTAGCAAGCAGAATCGCTTCACACGGAAATATGTTACGTTAAAATATTTATAGAGCTCGTGAAAATTTAAAAACACTGAGAATTCGTTCGCACATTTTCATTTTACATATAAAAAAACTAGTCATTTTATGTAGTGTGGTTTGCGAAATGAGCCGCACGCACTGGCCAACAGATAGCAGCACGTTAGCCTCCTATTTCACTGCTGTGTTGCAAAAGTATATTTATCACGTCCTTTTAAAAGTAAATTTTTCATCTCGTGCGGGTTCAAAACAACTAGGGTTTGAAATATATTATGTAAAATTAATGTAGAAATGTTTAAAAAATACTCTGCAATAGATTGCGGCCTCTCCAATTAATATGTAGCATGCACGTGGCAACGTTAGCAGCAAGCACTAGCTACAGTCTATGAAGAAGAGACAAACGAAGCTAAACCATCGCATACTGTGTTCCATTTCGTTTACACACCTACACATTATTGTAGAAAGAAGTTTCATTTGTTACACTAATAACAGCTGTTTTGTAACAATATAAAATAAAATAGAGACTTTTGTTTACGAACTCCTTCCTGCCCGCATATTTCTCCGATGTCTGTTGTGCAAATGTAGGCTGTCAAAATAACCAACGTGAAATTTTCTTGCAATTGTTCACGAATCAACTATAGGATTTTGTGTACGTGATGATATCATTTATGACGTTGCCACACACTGACTGTCAAAAAATTGAATTCTTATATGACTACATATTTGTTTATATAACCTGTGTGTACAGTATGAAGACCTGAAGTAAACATCCCCCACCCCTGTGTAATTGCTTTAACCGAGAATATTGGTTATCCGTGAACCCTTTGCCAGTCATTACCACGAAAAATCAGGAGTTTACTGTATTTCAAACCAATATTTTATTGCTTCTGTTGAAGTAACTGGTAAAAATATTACTTATAATGTGACTACTACTTCTGATCTTGTTTTGCCATAGAATGAGTTGTGTGGTAAATCCAATATTTGTCAAGATACACCTAACAATACAATTCGGAAATATAATAAAAAATTCAGATAGTATGGATATGTATAATGTGTCCAGGAATTTCATTAGGGTGATTTGACTGTATTTCAGTTCCACTAAGTTTTTGTATAAACTGTTGTTTAGTACAAGGTGTTTTTCCTAATATTTTAAAAAGCATCTAAGGTAGTTCCCATTTAAAAAAAGGAAGATCCAAAGTCTCCCGCAAGATATTGTCCAATTTCTATGGTACCTGTATTTTCTAAAATTATAGAGGCTGTTGTAATGATACAGCTATGTCAATATTTAGATTTGTATAATATATTAAATAATTCTCAATTTGGTGTTAGCTTATGTAAATCCACTGTGGATGCCATAAGACATATATTCAATAATTTGCTAGCACTTTTTGAGAACAAAGACTTGCTAGCTATGTTCTGTGATCTAAGTAAAGCATTCAATTGCATAAGTCACACTTTCCTTTGAGAAAATTTGATAATTATGGTATTAGAGATAATTAATTTTAAGTCATATTTAGAAAACAGTGAGCAGTCATTTTGTGTAAAGGGAATGAAATCAGATTTATTATTGATTAAGTACGGAGTTCCTAAGGGTTCAGACTTCAACCTTTATTAGCCTACTTTAAGCAGGAAAGATACAATAGGATTATAAGATCACTTCCCTGCCTCTGTGTGTGTTCCATAAAAACTTTTGAATAAACAGAATGTCACCAAACTCAATACATATATAAAAGGACATCCATTTTCAAAAGGGTGGTTATTTTAAAATTCAGGGTGCTATGCTATGTCATATCTCTGAAACCATCCGACTGAATTTACTGTAATTTTATATTTAAGCATTGATGTTAGATTAATATTTCTGTTAGTCTGCCATTTTGTAAGATAGCATTACATGAAAAAATTGAAGTTTTTACATTATATCTAAAAATCTACAGAACTGATTATCACCAAATTTGGCAAGTAAATAATATAAATAATACTATGGTAGGTCATGTTAACTTATGTAAATTAAGTGGATAAGGTGCTTATTTTCTAAATGGCAACCATGCAAATATTTTAGGTTTATTTGCTATATATAATGTACCACTCAACCAATTTTGATCAAACTTTGTATACTGAAAATATTTATTATAATCATCATATATGCCAAAACATAACCACTCTTGTCTGCCATTTTATAAGACAGCACCACATGGAGCCATTAAGTTTTGCCTGAAAAAAATCAACCAATTCCTACCAAATTTAGCAAAGAAATAGTACTATGATAAGCCATGTAAACTAACTGATATGTTTTAAGTGGGTCAGACACACATTTTCAAAGTGGTGGCTATATAACATTTTAGTTTAATATGCCATTACTACAAAACCAAGTAACCAATTTCAACTTAACTTTGCATGCTGGCAGTATATATTACAACAATCAAATGTGTTTACACAGAGCCTCTTTTTATGTGCTGTTTGTATGAGAGCTAAATTATAAAATAAAATTTAATATTTTATTTTAGGAAACAATCAACAGATTCCTGCCCAATTTGGTAAACTAGTAGTATTAGGTGACCAGATTTATAAACTTAGAAAACAGGACATTTTACAAAATTTGCCTAAAAATACAACAAAACAAGACACCTAACAAATAAATATTACAAGCTCTCCTTCCAAGTCTTACAGTTCCAGTTCAATATTAGGCAACTTATTGCTATAATGAGACTACATTCTATCATCAAACAACACTATTTAATAGTACCAGACAACGTTTACGACTGATAAATATCAGAATTTATCGGTCTACAGATATAATCACTACAAAAACCATGTGCAAGATGAGAGTGCTGACTGCAGGGCGACTGTGAACAATTGAAGAAAGAGAAATCAGCGGAAAAAGAGAAAGCAGCAACAGGTTATCAGGTGCTATCTGGTGATAACTAAGTAAATTATTCTGAAATCATAAAAAAAAAAAAAGAAGCGAGCTTTACTTTCCAAATCTATACGCGTTCTCTCATTTTGAGAAACGTATTTATGATTAAAAACTGTTAAAAATAATGTTATATTGTAATGTTCGGCACTTTTTAACTGGCCGATGTTTACGTTGCCACTGCTAGCTCATAGGTAGAAACACGAGACTCAGTGAATGGACGCCGATTAATTAAGATAGAAGTTCCAGAGTATTTTGTTATCTATGTTTATTTAACTATTGCAGTTTCACAGTTCACAGACGAATTGCCGGTTTGNAACTGGCCGATGTTTACGTTGCCACTGCTAGCTCATAGGTAGAAACACGAGACTCAGTGAATGGACGCCGATTAATTAAGATAGAAGTTGCAGAGTATTTTGTTATCTATGTTTATTTAACTATTGCAGTTTCACAGTTCACAGACGAATTGCCGGTTTGCAGAGTACGAACCTCTCACAAATAATTATAAAAGTACCGACACAGCGCCACAGTAATTTACAGGTTATTAATGTCTCAAAACGTGCATCGATAGAAATATAATATGCGGCTACCTCCCACACCGGCGAAGAAATAAAATAACAAAGTTTAGTGGCCGATGTGGGGGTTTAGCGTCACGCCCGACGTGACCTAAACGAGCATTGTATGATGCTTCTGATGACTGACAAAACTGCTCGAAGTAAAGTGTCCTGAAGTGATGCCTCTAACGGCTCTCGCCGCCGACTGACTCTGTAGCACTGCTCCAAACTGCTTTTAGGGCGACAGACAGAAGCGTCTTTTGTTCTGCCTATCACCCCCCTCTCTAAAGATAAGCGTCTGGCCACGCACGCTCTCCACAACGTTATCGTAACTACTGCGCCGTCAACATAAACGAACCTCTCGTACAACAAAACTGCGCCTGAGGAACTAAAACTTGTCGACGTCACCTGAAAAGCTAAATAATGCTGACGCTTCCCAAAAAACCAAAGTTCGAAACTAAAACTGTAACCGTTCTCCTGATAAAAGTAAACAGCAGACGTCCGCCCGATAACCTACAAAAGCACACGTCTGCCGGATAAACAAACTACCACGGGAAAAGAGCCGCCGCGCCTTTAAACTTTAAATCCGATAAAAATATTACGAAGCTTTCCATAGCTCCAAACACACGAAATAATTTTACACCCGTGTCCCGAAAAATTAAGCATATTGCGTCATTACATTATTATAGAGTTTGAATACTTGAAAAAATTAAATCTTATTAATTAAACAGCCATTTGTTGCAAGTTTTGGGGGGGAAAAAAGCGACATTTGGCATCCTGTAAAAAATTTGCCAGGACACCGAGACAGATCATGAAAAAAAAAAAAAAAAAAAAGGACACTCCCGTTAAAATCGGGATGTCTGGTCACCCCATAGTAATAATACAGTAAGACAAATAATTGATATATTTTACGTGGGTAAAAGCATATTTTCAAAATGGCTGCCATATAAATAATTTAGATAAGTTTGTCATATCAATTAAATAATTTAACCAAATTCAACCAAAATTTGTATGCTGACCTACCTATCTACTAGGTGCATCACATACAGAGCCTCTTTTTTAGGACTTTCTGTATAATAGCGCCAAATGAGAAAATAAAATTTTTATGCCACATCTTGAGAACCAATTAACTAATTTCCATCAAATTCTTCAAACAAATAGTGCTATGGTAGGCCATGTACACTTACATGATTTACATTGCTTGGTCACTTTTTTTTAAATTATGAGTCATGTAAATATTATAGGTAAATAAACCCTATCTATTAAAACATTAGACTGATTACATCTAAAATTGATACTCCAAATCCTATCTCCATAATACAGTTGGCTACTCACTAGCTTCTGGTATGAGATTTTCTGGGTTCAAGTGCCCGGTAAGGCACGTATGTATTTGTAATTGTCTCGCTACCAGAACTGCTGTATAGGCTTTTAAAACTTCATTATTTGCACCCATTTAAAGGAAAGTAGGCTCATTAGTTTTATCAGTAACTTCTTGCTACGGCAATTATCCAGAATGAGGGCTTTTCAAAAAAAATACTGGATAATGAAATATATTGACATTACTTATCACACTTACATAAATGTACTAGGATCATTACAATATTCACAGTACATACTACCAAACGCAATAGTGGGGAGGGCTATGAAGATGAGGGAAATTGTGGAGTAAAACAAGTACAATTTATGTAAATGGCATGCATTTGGGTTCCTTAACCATGTTAAATGCAAGAAGACCTAACCTAACTCAACTTTACTTCATGATATGTGATACAGGGGCAGAGTGTGCTAACATGAGTGTGTGTGTTGAAGAAAAAGTATAAGTAAGCTGGCGTTGGTTCATCCACCCCCTGTGATTCACCTATTGTGAAGTTTGATTTAATTTGGGTAGGTCCTCTGCATTTTACATGGCTGGTGGCAGCAGTACGTAAGCCCTTCCAATCCCACAGTCGCACACTATAGGGTACAATTAACTACACTTACTTTCCATGCAAAAACTAGAGTATAAATTACGTTACCCATGGAAGCGGCGAATATACCTCCTTTGCGATGTATTGCTGATAACACACATATCGGACACATTATGATCTATTCAATTTGTGTAAACCTCGCACACACTCGTAGTACCGCACAAAAATTATATTATGACACCTTGTTGAGGTTTATGGATTTCTTCTGTAATAAAACTTGAGATCTCTAGTATAAACGTTTTATTCACAACACTATAACAATGATACAGCAAGAAAGACACAGTTGTACTAAAAAAGGTGCCGTTTTACAGTGGCGTCGCCTAGTGACAGTTATACCAACCAAACAGGTGACAATTATGCCAACTAAACAATTTGTTTTCAAACAATACCAAATGTTCAACTTTTATATTTAATACTCCCACTAAAATTTTAACATAACTAGTTCAAAAAAAAAAAAAATTACTTGCAATACAAAAAATGATTTATCAGATATGCAAAAGATTGAGTGGGCAAGGCCTTAGTTAACATGTCTGCTAATTGATTTTTACTTGATACATACTCGATTTTTATTAAGCCCAGCTTCACCTTTTCCCTTACAAAATTATATTTGACATCTATATGCTTTGTTATCTTATGATAAGCAGGGTTGTTAATTAGTTTAATAGCACTCTGATTATCAACACATAGTGTAATGCATTTAGAATTCTCACCTAACTCTGACAATAATTGTTTCAACCACAGTATTTCTTTTGCTGCTTCACAGGCAGCTACAAATTCTGCTTCAATAGTTGAGAGAGCAATGGTCTTTTGTTTTTGACTGCACCAAGTGATTGGTCCTCCACTCATTTGAAAAATGTAACCTGTAGTAAACCTACGGGTATCAAAATCCCCTGCAAAGTCTGAATATGAATATTCTATGAGATCACCGCTTTCTCCATATTTAATACGATAATCTTTAGTATCAATTAAGTATCTTATTACACATTTAACAGCATTCATATGCTGTTGACTAAGGTTATTAACACATCTGCTCAAAACATTCACAGCAAATGATATATAAGGCCTTGAAACAGAACACAAAAATAACAATGACCCGATAACTTCTCTAAATGGAAAATTTGGAACTTTTTATCAACATTCGTTGTGATAATAACATGTATGTCTGCCGGAGTACTTACAGGGTTTGCATTATGCTTAGAAAACTTTTTAATTACTTGCTTGATGTAATTACTTGGACATATACATATACAATTATTTGATCTCTCTATTTCCATGCTAACAAAATATGTTAAATTTAACTCTTTAATTTTAAATTCTTGTTTTAATAATCAATTCTCTCTTTAATAACTTGTTTACTCTCAGATACTACCAGTGCATCATCAACATAAATTATTAAGAACACACACCTTTAAAAAATCCTATATATAAACAGTTTTCAGCCTGAGATTGTATGAAACCATATTTCTTTAAAAAAAATCATTAAACCTTTTGTTCCAACACCTATATGCCTGTTTTAATCCATACAGTGTCTTATTTAATTTCAAAATATAATTACTATTTACCTGCACACCTTCTGGTATATACATATCCTCTTCAAGATAACCATTAAGAAATGCGGTTTTTACATCAAATTGCTTCATTTCTAAGTTATACTTTGCTGCCATAGAAACAATAATTGTTATTGAGTCATACCTGGTGGTTGGAGAGAATCTCTCTTGATAGTCAACCCCTTTTACTTGACTACAACCACGTGCACACAGACGAGCTTTATAACGTATGACCTGAACATTCTCGTCCTTCTTAATATAGAAATTCCACTTTGTAGTAAGTGCTCTCTGACCTATATTTTCAACTGCAGACCAAGTTTCATTTTCTTCTAGCGCCCAGCTCTTCTTGTATGCCCTTGGACCATTCCTCCTTGTGTGAACATCGCATTGCTTCTTCATATGTTTGTGGCAATGAGAACTCTATAAGATTTGCCTCAAAGTTTCTGTTTCTTCGCTGTCTTAAATTATGAGAAGGTTCTATATCCTCTATTTCTTGAGATGGCTCATAGGGAAGATCATCACTGTTACAACTGTGCATGTGGTCTTCATTCTCAGTTGATGGACTTTCTATCAGCGAGACCTCTTCTTTTCTAACTTCGGATTTAAGGTTAGTTTCATAATTTATGTTTTCTATATTTTCTTTTCCTTCATCAAAAACATATATTTGGGCTATATTCTTTCTATCTCTGGAACTTGATCTTCATCAAAAATGACATTTCTCGACAATTTTACTTGTTTTGTATTTATATTATACATTCTATAATTAGTATTATCATAACCAACCAGTATCATTTTCTCACTCTTGTTATATAATTTTGTTCTTAACTGGTCAGGAACATGAACATACCCAGCACTACCAAACACCTTCACATGACCCAACTGAGGTTTTATTCCATTCCAGAACTTATAAGGTGTCATGTTAGGGATCAGGCTTGAGGAGGTTCTATTCAATATATAAACTGCACAATTCACAGCCTCAGCACACAAATTCCATGGAACATCTCTTGTATACAGCATAGAGCCAGCACTCTTCACAATAGTGCGTAGTTCTCTCTCAGACCGTCCCTTTTGTTCAGGGGTGCATGGAGCTGTACACTCCTGAATTATGCCTTCTTTATCCATATAGTCCTTGAGAGCTTTGTTTATATATTCTCTTCAATTGTCTGTATGAAGGACCTTTACATTGTGGGTATATTTGTTTCTGACCATGGCATTATATTTCTTGAAAAATTCCAATACATCACTTTTGTGTCTCATAAAATATACATGCCTGTAACTTGTAGCAGCATCTTTGAACAATACAAAATATCTCAGACCTTGAACTGATGTGTGACTCAAAGGCCCGCAGACATCGCTGTATACTAAGTCACCTGGCTGTAGTTCTCCTCGCACTAATTTGTGAAATGGAAAACGACACTGTTTTCCATATGCACATGCTTCGCAAACAAAATTACTTTGATTATCATCAACTTTTACACCTTCAACAACACTATTATCACTCATATTCTTTATTTGTTTCAGGTTGATATGCTCTAGTCTCTCGTGCCACTTTTTAATGCCACTTTGATTGCTTTGAACCACATTACAAGTGTCTGGAACCACTGTTTCAATTTTTAGTTTATATAAGTTGTTTTCTGTGATTATTGCACTTATTACCACTTTATCTTCTTTGTATATTAAAGCATTTGGGTATTTCTTGATAATAGTGTACCCTTTTCGACCAATTACTCCTTCAGAAAAAGAGGTTTTTTCTTAAAATAGGGACATTCAAAACTCCTTGCAGTATGCTGTACTCCCAATGTTCATCAACCCATCTGCGAATCATAACTTTTCCAATACCGCACACTTCTACAGACTGTTTGTTTCCTAATGACAATGACTTTTGGTTGCACTCCACAAGTTCTTCAAAATAATATTTTCTGAATGTAATGTGCGCAGATGCACCGCTGTCCAAAATCCAGGTATTCTCTTCAACTTCACTCAAGTTGGTTTCTACATTAAACGCCAACATTGTCTCATCTTTTGATGGTTTCCTGGTTGATTTCTTCGGAGCACGATATTCTTTAGCAAAATGCCCACGCTTCCCACAATTATAACATTCAAAACGATGCTTAGAAATTTTGTTTTGATTTGAGCTACTACCACTCGCATTGTGTTTCTTTTGTTTTGTATTTGTTACGAGGACAGTTTCTTGTTCCTCTTCACACGCAATACTGGCCTCTTCATCCAACAAACATGCAGTTACATTAATGAGGGTCTGCTGTTTAGGATCCAAGGACATCCATGCTTGATGCAAAAATCTGTACTTGCCAGGCAAAGTTCCTAGTATTTTTGTAATTATGGCCAATTCGCTGACACTTACACCACTATCTATTAGCTGTCGAGCCAGGTTTTCTACCTTCGAGATGGGTTGTACTACACTGTCACTTAAACACATTTTATACTGGTAAAACCTTTCATGAATCATCATTTTATTCAATTCACTCTTCTGTTCGTATACTGATTCTAGTTTGGACACTATTTCATGAGCAGTTTCACAGTTTTCTATCAGTGTAATTTGCTTGAAATCCATTGAAGAGGTTATAATGAACATTGCCATGCCATCATGTTTTAACCACTCACTTGGGTTAGTTTCCGGTTTAGGTATGGAAATATTGATCCCATTTGCTTTTAATGCACATTTTATTTGGAATTTCCATTGTCAAAAATTATTTCCATCAAATTTTTCCAAATTCAAAGATTGTGATGTTTGCATTTTTGAGGTTACTGGCGCGCTATTTTTCTGACAATAAAAATAACTTTGTCTTTGCTGTTTTCTTCTGTTTAAGTTCCAGAGCTTCCTGGGCCCATAACCTGTTGAGGTTTAAATGTTTCCTCTGTAATAAAACTTGAGATTTCTAGTACAAACGTTTTATTCACAACACTATAACAATCATACAGCAAGAAAGACACATTTCTACTAAAAAAAAAAGGTGCCGTTTTACAGTGGCGTCGCCTAGTGACAGTTATACCAACCAAACAGGTGACAATTATGCCAACTATACAATTTTTTTTCAAACAATACAAAATGTTCAACTTTTATATTTAATAATCCTCTTATGGAAACAATTGAAAAGAAACATTTGTATTTCCGCACAATACTTTGATTTAACATGTCTCATAGAAATAATTACGAAAAAAAAAGTAATAGCACTCATAAATCATAAGCCTTCACACAGTTCGCTGCACCTCTGCATGCTACCAGCGGACATAAAATAGGTAAAAATTGAACCAGAAGACCAAAATCGTTGCACATTTGTTTCCTGTCCCTGTGCATTGTTTGAACAAATGTATCATGGCAATACACATTAACTACAAGTAAACAACAATGGGGAAGATTTTCTGTATGACATACTTATGCTATATTATGTTTTATACTATTACATAGTACAATCATATGTTGAATATCAACAAGGCAAGCCCTGAAAAGTTCATAAGAATTAAATTATACTTCGACACTGCTTGATTGCCGTGGTGTATAGCTGTATAACCTTAGCACTTCTGCAAAAACATACCCTGAAACTTAAGTTTTCGTAAAATAAGGTTTCGTTTCTAGAGGCATTCTCGCAATATACACAATTCAACGATCCAAAAGAAATGTAGGACATAAATTTCACGTGTTTTACCACATAAACACCCCGATCTTCAAAGCCTTCCTCACCATCACATTTCATGGTATATACTGCAAATTACGTGAAGCCCCAACATAATTATTATTAAGTGTGAATAGCAATGACCATTTATACCATTTTCAGGTGTTATTTTCCCTTTTTTCGGAAAAGCCCCAATTCTGGATAATTACAGTTGTTATTTATTGTAATGAATGATAAATGATCTACCAGATAATGTGACTGCATCATGTGTGTTTGTATGCTGGTGATACAACTTTTATTATAACAGTAAGTACTAAGGATATTATCTCAAAACTACTAAGTAAAGCTATTAGATCTGTTTTGTAATTTAACAAAAGCCTTTGACAGTGCAAACCATGATATTATCATATAAAATATTCACTTTTAATGTACCAATAACAAATTTAATAAACTAACCAGTTATTACGTAACTAGTCTACACATAACCATTATCGTAGATAACCATAATCACAGACAAATAAATTATAGAAGATCACCCCCTCCCCCAACTCCCTTCGTCCCCAGAAAATATTAAACACGATGTATCACACAGCTCAATCCTGGGACTCTTAATTTTCTCAATTATNTCCCTTCGTCCCCAGAAAATATTAAACACGATGTATCACACAGCTCAATCCTGGGACTCTTAATTTTCTCAATTATTATAAACGATTTACTATAGTTTTTTACAGTATGATATTAATATTGTTCTATTTGCTGATGACAAAAGCTTTTTAATAACTGGGAATTCTCATGAGCAATCAAAAGAAAAGTTTCAAAAACATTTCTCAAAATAACTGATTGGTTCTCAGCAAATATGCTGATTCTTAGTAACAAAANAAAAGAAAAGTTTCAAAAACATTTCTCAAAATAACTGATTGGTTCTCAGCAAATATGCTGATTCTTAGTAACAAAAAGAAACTACATGGAGTTAATTACAGCAAATAAGGTTAGGTCACAAATCATCATGTGATGTAATTAAGATTATCTAACCAGAGATGCATATAAAAGCATACCCCAAATTTGAAGGTCTATAATATCAAAACCAAACAACCTACAACCTTGGTTGACCAATCAAATGAACTATGGAACTGTGCAGTTTGTTTACCATATCTTCATAAATGTTCAATGTGACCACCATGAGCAGACCCGAACGACATCTACGCGATAATCAAACTCGTTCCACACTCGTCAACATTTCCGGTGTTGCGGTTTAGATGGCGTCCGTAATTCTTGTTTTGAGGTTGTCAATGTTAGCCAGCAATGGTGGATGAAACACTTGATCCTTTATGTACCCCTATAGAAACAAATCGCACGGGGTAAGATCCCGGCTTCTTGGAAGCCAGTGATGAAGATCCTGGTCACCAACTGCTCCTCGACCAATCCAGCATTGCGGCAACGTCTTGTTCAGGTATCCGCAAACAGCTAGGTGCCAATGGAGTGGCCGTGGTAGGACGACCTTTTAGAAGTCGCTCGCCGCCTCTTCTAACTTGGGAAACAACCACTCTGTAAGTATATCCTTATATAAGGGATTCCAGTAACAGTGGTCTCGTGAAAAAAGAAAGGGCCAAAAACAGTATCTTTGGATACAGCGCAAAACACGTTCACTTTGGGGGAAGCGCGCTCGTGTTCGGTGGTTTCATGTGGAGGCTCCTGACCCCATATCCGCACGTTGTGTCGGTTCACCTTACCATTTGTATGGAACGTCGCTTCATCGCTAAAAACCAGCTTAGACATGAAGGCATCGTCTACCTTGTTCTGGGCAAGTACGAATGTACAGAAATCACATCTCAGTTCTTTATCCCTTTCAGTAAGAGCTTGTACAGGCTGTAACCTGTATGGTTCGAACAGCAATCGCTTTCGCAACACTGTCTATACCTTTGATTGAGGAATTTGCAATTCTCGGGCTAGCTTGTCGAGTTGATTTTCTCTGACAACGAACGAATGCTTGTTGAATCCGTTGCACACTATCTTTGGACACACGTGGCCGCCCGGAACTTTTGCCTCTACGAAGGCACCCTGTGTCACGGAACTGACTAAACTAAGGTATGATACTCCACCTATTGGGAGGATGACATCCGTATTTGCGACGGAATTCACGTTGAACATTCGTAACAGGTTCACATTTAGCAAACTGAATAACACAGAATGCTTTCTGTTGTTCAGACACCATCATGATGCGGACAAACACACAACACACACTCATACGAGGTTTGTTATAAAAAAAAGTGACTTTTTATTTTACTCGATAAATATTTATTTATTCATCAATATCTATTTTGTCCCCTTCAAAGTAATCCCCCTCAGTTATAATACACTTGTGCCAGCGCTTTTTCCAATCCTCGAAGCACTTCTGATATGCGCTTTTTGGTATGGCCTTGAGCTCTCCCAGCGATGTGGTCTTTATCTCCTCAATCATGGCAAACCTCCGTCCTTTCATGGGTCTCTTCAGTTTTAGGAAAAGGAAAAAGTCGCAGGGGGCCAAGTCCGGTGAATACGGTGGTTGAAGCATGATTACGGTGTTGTTTTTACCAAAAAATCACGAACAAGCAACAATGTATGAGCAGGTGCATTATCGTGATGCAAAAGCCGAGAATTCTTTTGCCACAAATCTGGGTGTTTTCTTGCTATTACTTCACGCAAACGGCGCATAAATTCAAGGTAATATTCCTTATTGACCGTAACGACCTTATGGCAAGAACTCACTATGAACCACGCCAATGTAATTGAAGAAAACAGTGAGCAAAACCTTCACATTTGACCGAGCTTGGCGTGCTTTTTTTGGTCTTGGCTCTTCTGGCCGCTTCCATTGGGATGATTGGGCTTTGGTTTCGATGTCATAACCGTAAACCCGTGTTTCGTCACCAGTTATGACCCTTTTGAGCAAATCTGGATCGTCGTCGACGTCATTTAACAGCTGAGCGACGGTGCTTTTGATCAAAATTTAGCAATTTTGGAACAAACTTCGCTGCCACACGTTTCATGCCCAAAACATCCAAAACAATTGCATGGCATGAGCCAACAGATATGCCGACATCCTCAGCAAATTCTCTAATAGTGATTCGACGATTCTCTATAACAATTTTCTCCACTGCTTCAACATTTTCATCGGTTGTTGACGTGCTGGGGCGTCCAGGGCAGGCATCGTCATTAACATCTTCTCGGCCTTCTGTGAAGAGCTTGTACCATTTATAAACATTTTTTTTGCTCAAAGTAGACTCCCCAAATGCCACAGTCAACATTTTAAGTGCATCGGAGCACTTAATTTTATTTTTCACACAAAATTTAATATAGATTCTTTGATCCATTTTTTCGATAGCAAAAAATTGCCACGCACACCAAAAAAAGTCTAACCTTTATATCTGTCAAAAACAAACTAAAATGCAAAATGGCTTATAATGTCAATATAAGTTGGGGACATGTGTACCAACATAACATTGATAATTGAATGTATGTAGCCCATGAACTTTGAAAAGTCACTTTTTTTTTAACGTACCTCGTAGTGTGATGACAGACGCTCCCAGTGTCATGTCATCTCTCGGCACATAAAGGTAACATCAGACCGTCCCCTTCACATTGACGTGTCAAATGCGAGCTCGCTACCCCCTCACCACCTCAAACAGAGAGTTACGAATGCCATCCAAACCGTAACACCGGATATGCTGACAAAAGCATGGAAAGAGTTTGATTATCACGTAGATGTCGTTTGGGCCGCTCATGGTGGTCACATTGAACATTTATGAATGTATGGTAAACAAACTTCACGGTTCCATGGTTCATTTGATTGGTCAATCAAGATTGTAGGTTGTTTGGTTTTGATATTTTAGACCTTCAAAGTTGGGGTATTCTTTTATGCTCAACCTGTATTAACAATAGCTTAAGTCTGAAAGAACACACCTTGCATAATAAACTCATTAGGGAATGTTATCCTCTCAGACATTTCGTTACAACTAATATCAAAATCAACCTTTAAACAAGTGTATTTTGCTTACTTTCATACTATATTGACTTATGGAATTAATTTCTGTGGCAATTCAACCAACAGTAACAAAATATTCCTTCTTCAAGAAAAGGCCATAAGGATTTAATGCAACAAGATAAATAAAGAATCTTCCAGGCAGTTTTTCAAGACTGAAAACATACTAAACCTTAAAGGTCAATATATATTTACGAGATTCTTTTACATATTTCAGATAATTTGGAAAAATTCCATAATTCATGAACATAATATTATTTCTACTAGAAATCTGCCCCAACAGCTTCTCTTTCATCATACCAAAAAAGGATTCCACTTTTTAGCAATCAGAATAGAAAATTGCCTTCCAAAACAGTACAAAGATCTATGCTGGAGCAATTGAAGGCTATTCGAACAATAATTAAAGCTATTCTGACTTCCTAATGTATTTTTTTCTATGAAACAGTATTTTAGTTTTCTGTGCTAATACATATTTGTACAAGACTTCTTTATATTGTTGATCATTTTCAATTTAAGACTAACCTTTTGTCCACAGAATAAACAAAATATCCATAACTCACCTATGTGCTTTAGTGCCCAAAATACGTTCAACCAAAGCATCCATACAGTTTGGAAAGGCAGGACAGTGTTCTCTAATGGGACAATGGACAAATCCCAAATGCTGGAATAACATTAGTTTCCTGTCTTGATCCAACCTGTCTAAAGCTTTGTACCTGAAAACAAACACAATGAAAAATAAGACTCGTAAAATGACTTGAAAATGTGAAATTCTACTGGACCTGCAGTTGAGTGGAGGACACTGCCGTGGTGTGGAGGTTTTCAAGGGATATTCCTGCTTCCTCCTCCATCTTCATTATGTCACTGCTCCATCCCCAGCTCATTTCACATAATTCATTCTTCTGGCTGGATCACATTAAAGTAAGGAAGCTCCACTTAACACAAGCCTCCTCTCATACACTGTGACTGCATATAGGTGGGAAAACCACGTGGATTTACATTTAAAGCAGCATTTAAGTAAGACAACAAAGATAACATAAAATTACAATAATACAAACCTTGCAACAACTCCTATACAAAATTCAGCATGTAGAGTTATTCATACAAGTACACATATGTAATCCATACATTTTAATTTTATCAAGTTCATTGAAAATACTTAAAAATTGTAAATAATATGGCTGTTTCACAGCTAAAAACACAACTACAGAGTTATCTGAAAATGACTAGAACTTGATAACACAGATGAATGTCTTGAGCTCACCATACTGTGTTACATGCGAGTATGAACACAAGAGCTCATTTCTGTCAGTACATGTAAAGCTGTATGCAACATGGCCCTTCTCTTTCATACAAAGATCAAATTGTCTAAATACATTGATACTACGATGAGGTCTAGAATATGCTGTGTAATGCCTGGTGGCAAGACATCATTTTTTGTGCGCTTCAACAATAACAATAATGTGCATTTTCAAATCAAAGAGCGTACATGTGAAAAAAAAAAAAACAAAAAAGCTATGCTGCATAGCAAATTTCAGTTGAAATTATTATTTTCTATAATAATAATTTATCTTATAATCATCAGTTATCATAAAGCGGTTCCACTGTATTTTTATTACCATGGGGTGATCATTTGTCAGGTGCTAGATGGAATTTCAGCGAAAAGAATGGGTATTAAATTTTTAACGAGACTACACACTCCATTACATGAGAAACCAAAATGGACAGTAAATTGAAGGTGTCAGTCGATATGATATACAGGGACACATGTCTGTGAGACACTTAATTCTCAGGGCATAATTTTGCCTGCATGATAGAATAACAATTCCAAATCCCCTTCCAGTGTAAGTCCTGAATAAAGCTATTGTTTCTACATAGTATAACGTTATTGGGCCAGATCTCTCATATATATTCTACTCGGGTGGTGGCGGCGGTGACGACGACGATGATGGTGTGTGTGTGTGCACAGGCGTTCATTCGTGCATGTGTGTGAAAATATTAACATGGCTATGGTGGTATTATATGGCATTTGCACTGTCACTTGTCGTAATACTTCTAGCAAGAGAATGTTTCTTCTAACTGCTTTGTACACTATGTTCCTTGGGGACAGCAGCAATTTTTGTAGCAACATGTGTTGTGATGGCAAGCAAGCCTTTTTTTGCCCGTAAAACTGTAATTATAAACTGTTGCATTAATTCCATTTTTTGTTATATTAAGGTTAGAGAGCATATATAATAAACATAATAAGCTCGTAGCTAACTCTCATTATTTTAATTATTCACATTCCCATTATCTCTTGAGACACAATTTTGATGTTCCTATACTACTGGTCTGTCCTATATCTATGAGAGAGCACTGTATTATGATATAGACTTTCCCAATGGCATTAACACATCTACAGTGCTCCCACTGAGCAACAACAATGCTCTTGTGCTCTGTTCCATCAACTTCTCCTGCTGTGTGGTGTCACCATGTTTGAAAGTTCTTGGGGCATGTACAGCCAATGTGTGCTTAGCATGTTTGAGGCATAGTTATGGAATAGTGCCTTGTCTTTAATAATGTAGTTCTTTCTTACATATATAAAGTGTTTGTTTAGATGTCATCAAGGGCAAGGATGCCTGACCTACATTGTGGTATGCAATATCCTACAAGTGATGGTTCAGTATTCTTTATCATTTTATATGTTACTAAAATCCATTTCAGTTAGCTGGATCACAATTCAGTTTATTAATTGTGTTTCTCATTACAGAATTTTTGATCATGTGGTATAAGTAGTTAATCAGTTTTTAACATCCTGGATGTGACAACAAACATGAAAAATTAATGATCTAATTAATGACTTGCCTCTCAAGATTTATTTAGGAATTTAGATAAAACAAAAAAATATCACAAACAAAATAATAAGATAACGTATCAATATACGGAAAACTTTCCATTAACATTGATTTCATTATAATTTTTTAAATAAAAATTCTGTTGCATATTTTATATTAATAATTATGCTCTTTAAAATGGTATGGGAACTACATATCTTAACTGACACACAATAATTGTTTGGGACACTGCTTACTGAGGGAGGTCTAACAGCAGTACCATTATGATACACTACAAACTATGTAACATACAATACACACAGTAAAGTCGCCATGTGCTACTACTGTCCTTAACTCCATCAGGTATTTAGAGTTTACAATAAACAAGAGGCTTCTCTGGTCAAATCACCAATTCACCAGAGGCCACAAGGTACCTTGGGATTCCCCAAGAATCAAATATTTGATCCTATAAACATTTAATATAATGTATACTAGACGAACGTGGGCTGACCTGTGTTAATACACATATCTTCTATACTGGGTGAGACAATTCTACATATAAAATATTTACTAGCATGATAAAATTTAATGTTTCCTGTATGATGGAAAGGTTCATCATGTGATGATCTGTACACCTCATGCACAGGCATTCCACATATACTAGCAGATTTCCATGTCAAAATACTGCCACACATTACATAAAGGTTTGTAGGCACTCACCATGTCAAAACAGTTTCCAGAACTTTACACTTTGGGCACAAACAAGAAAATAATACGTATTTTCTCGAATCATCTTTAGATTTCTCATAAACATAACATCACGTTATTCGTAATAGTTAATACCTGATCTACAAGAATATAAAGTATAGAATAAATTTTTCTTGGATGAGGTTTAACAATAGGAATAATGAATGTTCCATTATCAATGACATTTTAAATATACACCAATAACTGTTTTGCCATGGCTATATAAACACCCCACCATTCACTATACTTGATACTTAACTATGTCACTTAGGATTACCCTACCACTACCATACTTAACTCCACTACATCAATGGTGGAATAAGACAAGCAGCCCTGACATCAGACACAAACCTGCGATGACTCACCTTGACAGCTATAATGACCAACCATGTTAAACTAATGCTGGAAAACTTTAGATAAAAACAAGTTTGTCCTGTGGTCTCAAATATATATGAAACGACTAGCTCAACCCACCTTTCTTTTGGACTAGCAATGTGTAGGCCAAGGCAAACTCCAAGACATGACAAATGTGCACCCACCACCACTGCCTTGCACAACTTTTAGGTTCAACCACTACAAATAGACGAGTATAACAAGGCCTGTGGCAACATCAGGTGGCGCAGGATCATTCTTGGAGCAGTTTCAAATACCACTAAATCTGCCCCAACCTCTGTATCACCCACAAAAAAAAATTTCTTTACNAAAAAATTTATTTACAAATACATTACAAACTACTGAAACATGCAAGAATTTATTATTTATTTGTTTGCAATTAAGGCAGTTCAGCATTAGTACTACAGCACTAATAGTATGTTTAAAAAAAACAAATTATATACATTTTTGAAATTTACAAAATTAACAAATATTCACAGAATGTACCTAGAATCATCTTGTAATGCATCAGTTATTTCCTTGATGTCCTCTTGTGTAATTGTTCCAGTTGGAGCAATGCTTTTAAAATGATAGAAGAGATCAGCATGTTCTAAAAGAAGTTCCTGCAACATTACAAACAAATTAATTAATGGAAATTTAGCTCTGTTCAAATTTCTGTACCTCAATTCCTATTACATAAATTGCCCTGCTACTCAGAGCTATTTTTGAGAGTGCAAGGAAAATATTATTATTATTATTATTATATTCAAAAATTTCAATGTAATTTATGCCAAGTGTTCTAGAAGAAAATGTGAAATCAATTATTCTTGGAGGTTCAAAATATTAAAGATGTTACATAGAATAAAAGACATTTTATTTATCCTTTTAATGGCTTAACATTTCATTAACAGTGGAGACAATAGATAGAACAAGTTGCTCAATCTGGAACACACAGGGAAGTGGCCATTTCCTATATTCAGGAACCCCCCCAGCAATCACCTGAAGTTATTTTGAAAAACCATAGACAGCCAAAATCAGGATCACCGGACAAGGAATCAAACCTGTGTCCTGCCAAATGAGAATCCAGTGTGTTAATATGCAACCTTGCTTGATAAAAGAAATAAGTATTTTGCTTTTCATATTCTCCACTGCAATTATTCTCATAACAGATATATTTCAAATTTTAACAATTATTTCAGGAAATCAAATTTTCATGTTCTACAGTACAATTGAAAACTGCCATTGTAGAAATTCTGACTTACAAGTACATAATTTTATGGTTACTTCCCACTTCTATATTCAATATTGTCAAAACAGCAACTATACCTGAACAAATTATATACAAAACAGAATCTATTGTGATCAGCTTCGATAAACAAAATCATACTATCATTTATAATGTCACAAAATGCTAGTGAGATGGAATAAGTTAACAAAAGCCATTTTACTTTTCGCATCTTTTATACCCTCTAGCCAACTAGCATATTTCAACCAAAAAATTATTGCAAATGATTAAGATGTTTATTCCCACTAGAAAGGAGCAAAATGTTGTAATGTGGCACCACGCTGTTTAGGGCCGCCATATTTGTAGCATTCCACACCTGGGTATGACGAAAGGAAATTACCACTCGGTTAGCCCTGTTGGTAGTAACATGAAACTCTAAAGGCACCAATAAATATAAATAAGGTCCAATTGTTTGTTTATTACTCTGTAATTTAATTCATCAATCCAAGAAACAGTTCACATACAATCGCCAGGTATGCAGAGTACGAACCGGTTTACAGGAAAACCAACAGAGAGCAGCACCACAGTCATTTAATTATTCATTTACGTCTCGAGAACGTGTTTCGCAAGAAAATACAAAGCCAGCGACCTCCCACACCGGCGGAGAAATAAATGAACCAGTTCCCGTTTGCCGGTGTGGGGGTTATTTGCCACGCCCGACGCTGTCTCAGCAAGTACTGGTTATCGACTGCTCATTGTTACATCCCCCTTGTGCGATAGAGAGACAGAGTATTTATGCTGCGGGCCTATCGCCTCACCTCTCCACAGATAAGGGCATGGCTGCCGGCCCATACAAACTGCATCATCATCCGTAAAATATAATCAAATCTTCTAGAAATAAAAACTGTAGACCTGCAGTTTGGAAAGCTTCTGCGTAGCCATCCAAACTGCATAATAGGTAAAAGGTAATCCAACTCACTGCTTTAATTTTGAATCCCGATAAAATATTACGAAGCTTTGCAAAACAAAAGAACATGAACCATGTATCCCAAAAATTAATAATACTGTATCATTACAATGTATTAACTTCTCATAGCCATTTTCATTGAAACTATAGTCTTTTACCTATAGAAAATATCGCTAACTGCAGATCCCAATTATGGTCATGGCAATTCCTTGGGATGAAACAATCACTTACTAAAATGTGTAAAACATTTGTTGCTTACACATTCAGGATGTTTCATAACATGTGGGACTCACTTCACTGGTGGACAGGTGACACTAAAATAATGAAAAAAGTTAATATAAACATGTGGCCTATTTGATCTAGTTTCAGAGTTAAAGCCACATACAAGACATATCTTGACCTGTTTAGTATCTATGCTATGGATTATTCCTGTTTGTCCTCACAAGAGTAGTTGATACTATGCTGTACTGTGAGTTGGATGGATAAATTATTCAAACCAGTAAATGGCAGACATGCATTTGATTTATGGGCTCGCTAAACGTAATGCAACAGGTACAAGACATCTTTACGTGGATAATTTCCCTAACAGATACTCTCCAGACAAGGAAACATTAGAGCAGTGTCAACTTCTGAACTTGGTTTCAGGAGATCTCTACTAGTGAGCCATCTTTTCTGTTCATTGTTTACTGATGAAGCTGGATTCACCACAGATGGAATCTTCAATTTTCATAACAGTCATCATTGGACTGAAAGAAACCCATACGGTATTCATGAATTATGACATCAACAATTATTCAACATCAATGTAAGGGCTAGAATACTTGGAAACAATTTAATTGTACCAGTTTTTCTTATTGGGAGATTAAAAGGTCAATCTTATGTAGATTTCCTCACAAACCAGTAGCATGAACTTTTGGAAGACGTTCCGCTTGATGTACATCGCATGTGGTTTATGATTGATGATGCATACCACATTTTAGCAAAATGACAAGACATTTCTTGAAAACAAAAAATTTCCGAACAAATAGGTTGTGCAGTACCTACTGCCTGGCCTGCACATTCTCCAGACATAAATCCATTCAATTTTTATTTTTGGGGTGACTTGAAGACAATTTTGTATGCAAGACCCATTCTCAACATTGACACACTGTCAGTTTATCAAAGAAGTTACCAAATTATTCGACAAACACCTGGTATTTTTGAAAGAATATGTCTGTCGATGATAAGATGACTGCAGGCAAGCATTCGGCCTGAATGAAGGTGATCACTTTGAGCACCTCCTATTACAATAAGCAGCACTATAATATTGCAATAGAAACAGGACTATAACTCATAAATAAAGACAAATAGATAACATGTTTTAGGAACTTTCTGCATTGTTTTTGTGTCTGTCAACAGATGAAGTGGGTCCCACATGTTATGAAATATCATCATTTGGTGGAAAAAAACCTCCTATGTGAAAGAAACATAATTTTACAGGGGGATCAAGAAACTGTTTTGAAAGAAGTAGAAGTGAGTAAAAGTAAAATAATATTTAGAAACCCTTAGGCTAAACATAAACTTACTTATAGCCCAAAACAGCTTATAAATATCAGATAGTGAAATATTACCATAAATATACTGCTCGTTTCACACAAGAGATTTCATTTTATCTGAAATACCACACAGGTGGTTTTGATAAGCCCAAAATATCACATTCATCATTTCATTTTGATAATCTCAAAATATTACAAAGGAGGTTTTTCTAAAACCAAACAATACAATAGAATGTTTTTAACACTGATTTAATCATTATGATACAATTTTTCATACAGTATCTAAGTCATACAATAAAATTTGAGGCTATGTCAAAAATACCACAGTGCACTTAGAGTAATCTAACATTTTTTTAAAAATAATATTACAAGTATATCCTTATGTCTTATAACAGTTTAATTTTAACAAAAAGCTAAAAACTCCATCTCCTGGTTATTTTCCTTTCTTTGTTTATCCCTTGTGTTATAAGACCCGTTTAAGGTTATCATAAAATAGGTGATAATACTTTTCAACAAAATGTTTTAAAAATTGAAAGGCTCTGAACTTTGATTTACATATTGGCAGAGGTCCAGAGTACAAGTTTGTAACATACAAATTGGAGTCCTTGATGATACGTCACCTTGTCAAGTACTGTCCATTCATATTCAAAATTAGCCTTACAATATATTTTCCCATCTGGAGTGTACATAAGTTTAGTGATGTCGTGAACAGTAAGATCTCCGATTTTCCATCCTGGCGTGATGGACAATAAATTTGAATAATTTGCATCATAATTTTAAAAAAAAATCATAGTTCACTACAGTGATATATGGCTATTTTGTTCTTGCTATTCACAACTTTGCTACGGAATCAGATGGTAAATTTATAGGTGGTTTCAAAAAATTTTCCAGAGTTGCATGTACACCGTCTGCTCCCATCATTGTGTGTCCCTTCTGCAAGTACAGTTCTGTTAACACTTTGGAGAGCCATTGTTACTGCTGGCAGATTGTAGCTGTTTTTGGAATTTTCTTTTATTACATTTTTTCTACACTAGCAACATCTTTCTTCTGCAAACAAATATTATAATTCTCATCAACAGAAACAATTTCATGACCACAACAAGTATCATATTAATCCTTTCATAATTTGTGGATGGCAATATTTTCAGTCATCAAAATTCTCCTGAACACCACTCAGAAAACATCCTATACAGGTGAGCTGTGGACAGGAACACTGATTCCACATAAAGTATCATAGCAGACTTTCTACAATAGTGGCTTGGCATTTTTGGTACTGCATTTAGCCATACTCTTTTTTTAAATGTGATAACATCCATCATCATCATTTTCCATGGAGGTGGCTGATAACCTCTGATCTCTCTACTTTCATTACTGGTATATGGTTTCTTAACACATTATTTAAAGGAATCCTCTCCCAAATATAGTGTGATAAGAAAGACGTTTTGACACACTTTTTCTCCATTGCCTTTAGGAATAAAAATAATGTGACCTTGTTTCCTAGTAGCTCTTCTCTTTCTTCCATTTTGTTTCTCTTTTTGTAAATCATCTTATTCATCATCATCATCCAATTGAACATCACTTCTTCAACTTTTCTTCTTCTTTTCCTTATTCTCTTGTATTTACTTTGATATAAGGGTTTTTATCTTCCCATGATCCTACTGACAGAAAGTAATTTCATTCTTGTTTCCTGCCATCATCTGAGAACTGGCCACACACAAAAATTCTTTCACTTTTGTTAGTAACATAGGTAATGCTTACAACATTCACTGATTTTTCTGCTTTCTTTATTGCTACCACTTTTGTGTCAAATTTTATATTTCCTATGTATGGTTTCCCCAAAACTTATTTGTCTTTTGTTTCTTTGCTTTAAATAAATTTACTGTTTTCTTCATCATAATTTTTACCGATATTTGTCTCTACTTCACGGTAATGTTCATAAGACCTATATGTAACATAATTATCCTCCTCTTCATTATACTATCACACTTTTCTATAACACCTCTCCCCTCCACTTCATGATACACTGGACTACCTACACTGACACCCATGTATACTTCATGACACATGAATGGCCCTGTCTATACCGCCACTAACTTCTTCACAATACTGCTCATCACCCCCATCTACACCATCATTAACCTCCACTTCACTTACCTCTTCTTCATTACAATTTTCAATATGCCTTAGTGTATTTTCAGTCATCTGTTCAATTATATCGAGGTTTTCTCCTCCAAATGAACCAAAGTAGTGCATAAAATCCTCCTATGTGCTTACTGAAGCAGATAGGTTTTACAGATGAGGAAATATATGAGTACACATAAGAAGCGTTAAAATATATTTTGTGTTCACTGACCATGTACAAGATAATTTCAATACAATGAAATTGGTAAACTTGATTCACATCAGAAATAATAATTTTTCAGCAAAATTGACATATAATCTGTTTTTCTTGCTGAGTGACAATATCCTGTATATTTTGAGTAAAAAGGGGACAAAAAAGGATCTGAGGTGAGTGCTGCAAAATGACAACCTAGCAGAACTGACAGTAATTTGAGAATTTCCTAAAAATGTATAGTTATGAGTGGCAATTACAACATAATTAATACACGCTGCAACTGTTACTAAACTTAAAGTGATTTAGCAGGCTAGGTAAACAAAACAAACTATATGATAATAGTTGAATAATTTGGAGGGATCGGGCATAATGTATTTTGAATAGGGCACAGAGGGGATGGGGGAGCTGGTCTGGTCGGCGCCAGACGCCGACCAGCCGCCATGTTGCGACGTCCCATGTACACCATATTTCATCTAGGGGATCATGACCTTGACATAATGCCTGTGAACCTGACCCATTGCTTGTGACTTTTGATGACCTTGAACCCAAAAAATACCAAACATTTTCCAAAAATTAAAAAGGTTATTTTTTAAATAAACACTTATAGACTAACACACAGGAGGTCCAGGGTTTGATGTCTGGTGGAGCACACACCCTTCCAGCATTAAGGCCAGCAGACAACTGACCCCTACCACTAGCACCTCCAATTTTTATTAACCAATTACTTGTGTTAGCTTGAGCCCCCTCCTCCCCTTTCCCAACCAAATTCTTATTGGCTCTCCTTGAACCCCTCCTCCCACCACAATCACTACCAGATTGTATTAGCAGTTTAATTGTCTCAATTTCATCCTCCACCCATCAGACCTTTTATTTGTATTATATCAAACCCCCTTATTAATAACATTCGCTCTATTTATCACCTTCTCTTACCTCCCTCATTTGCTCACACTTTTGCTCCACATACCCCCTCCCCCTCCACTACGGTGACCCCATTACCACCTCGTTAATCAATTTAGCTTGTTCTTCATTGGGTATTAACTCTGTTGCACCTCATCCCATCACTATAGTCCAACCAATTATTCATCTTCACTTAATACCTTACCACTTCTGCTCTTTTTTTCAGCATTGTCAGCCAGAGTGCTCTAGTGTGGGGTAGGAAGTTAATGTTGATGCTACTCGCCACCTATGGTATACAGGGTGACTTCTAGGGTACGAGTTACCATTCTCTGGCGCAGACTATGGGTGCCTTGGATGTTAAATAGGGGTAAATAATAACTTGATCTCTCAGGGTTTCATTTTAAAAGTCTTATTGGGCCATAACAATACAAACATAGACACCTCCGAGATGGTACCCGGCGAGTTGGGGGCCTTAAGGGCAAATTAAAGTACTTGTGCTAACTGCTTCTGATGTCGTGGGGGAACGCTAGGCCTCGGGGAAGGTCCCTTGAGCGACGACACTGGTACTTAGCTGTATTTGCAGTTCTGGTTGTTCCAGCGGTAGGTTGAGGTCGGGTCAGCTGGGTGGCCCTTCACAGGCCCTCCCTTCTGTCTCGATGACGGCTCTCGATGACTGACTGTTCTGGGGTTCACTCCTCGGTGACCCCACAACTTGACTGACTCTACATCACTGACTGACCCTGCCAGGGTCTGCTCCCCGGCCTCGACTGATGGCTCTACATGACTGACTCGACTGACTGACTGACCCTGCCAGGGTCCGCTAACCGGCCTCGACTCGACTGACTCACTTGACTGGCTGACCCTGTCGGGGTCCGCTCCCCGGCCTCGACTCTACTGACTCACTCGACTGACT
>NQII01000081.1:456131-468034 GCA_002778355.1 Clitarchus hookeri | reverse complement strand
GGGGGGGGGGGCGCGTGGCTATTCCGCCCATTACCGTCAGCCTTTTCTCGCGTATCTCCACTATAGGCGCCTCTGTGGTGCTTCCAGATGCCGCCCGCCTTCCTACGTATCTCATTCAGGGTGCGTCGGCGATATTCTAGCCGCCGCCCACCTTTGCACGTGTCTTAACTCCCTCGTCTGTGAATTGCTAGCTTAACTCTGCATTTTCCCCCCACGCATGTCAACTGCCTGTCCGCCCCCGGGCCTCGCGGCACGTGTCTACTGGGAGGCCCTACATTGGGGATACTGGTTTAAGATGGCGGGGGGTGTGACAGCGGCGCTTCAGAATACTAGCAATATGCGGCACGCGTCAATGTGAACAATGTAACCCCTCTGCAGTTTCTCATCTGATGCAAGAGGTGACAGATCACACTCTCTTCCTGACGTTTTTAGTATTCAGTATGGTAAGTTAATTTTTTGTGTTTATCTCTTCCATAAAATTCTGCAGGATATTATTGAACATGCTTAGGATCACACATACATTTCCCCACAAAAACAAAATCTCTGCCTAAAATTTTGAGTACCAGTTTGGACCAGCGAGCTATTGGAGTAAAGATATAAAATGACACGTTCCTTTAATAGTATTCTTATGACCAACATCCCGACTTTTTCTTTGGTGGTATCATCGTTGACTCCAGCCGGACTGTCTACATTGTCGTCAATGTTATTTGCAAACCATTAGGGCAGGACCCTTTTAACTTGGAATGTATGAGCCCAACTTGGGTAATAGTCTTATCTTCTTTGCTCCTCTCAGCCATCAATCCACCATTCCATCAGTTTTTAAATATTTCAATCAATCTCTCCAAACAAGCATATAAGCTGGCCAACTAAATGTCCCAAACACCCAGACCAACCAACTAGACAAGCCAACCATATAGCAAACATACCTCAAAAACAACTCCAGAATCATACTTCAAAAAACCAACCTCAAACTTCAGAACACAAACTTCATATCTCAAATAACTTACCTCAAATAACACCTCAAAATTCATACTTGGAAAACATTTCTCAAAAATTATACCACAAAAAATATACCTCAAAAACATACCTCAAACCATATCTCATAAACCATACCTCAAAAATCATTCATTCCCAAAATATATTCCTCAGTTCATTTTTTGTCAAATAAAAATAGGCTAACTTTAAACGACCTGAGAAAGTCATACTTTGATTGAAATATAGCACTACTTATGCACTTGCTCTCAATAATTTTACCTAGGGAAAGATGTAGGGAATGGTTCAAGAAATGAAATACTCTCTACTATGTATATATAAATTTAATTTTTTTTTTTAAGTATTTCATACACTTGAACTTTGCATCAAATGCTAGCAGATCATGATGATGATCACCTTTCTCCAGGTAAATAAAGTGTCCGAGTCTATAAACAAGTTCATTTGGGTCTTTAGGAAATACATAGTGAGCATTCTTGTCTTCCAGCGAGCATTCTTGTCTTCCGTCTTCTTCAGGTCACGTGTGACAGCCAACTTGTTGTGGAGAGATGTCAGGACATTAAGAAAAACGCCATCACCATCGCGAAGTGTCTCTTCATTATAGTCTTCATTATCTTTCTCTTTTTTAGTACTGAATTTCCTTTCCTTAAGAGAGGAGGCATTGTTGGTGGTATTAGTCTGCACAGATACTGGTGTTGCATTATTTTTTTCGAACCTCATCTAGTTCACAAGCCAGTTTAGAGAGTTTTTTTAAAATATGAACTGTCTCATTGGCACGCTGTTTGTTGCTTATATTATTAGACTATAGTTCTCTTGTCTTCTACGAACATATTATGTGACGTATTAACAAGTGGTAGTGATATCGACACATGCTGTTTCTTGGTAGGAAAAGGAACACTATATTTGCAGATCTTGACGTGTCTATTCAAATTATCACCTCAAGCGAACTGCCTAGGACAGTTTTTGCAGCTAAAAATCACATGGGATAGGTTCTACAGGCACCTAGGCAAACTGAGTTTGATTCCCGGTGGGATCACTCCCAGACTTTCGCATGTGGGGTGGGGATCGTGCCGGATGATGCCACTGGTAGGCTGGTTTTCTCGGGAATCTCCCATCCACCCCCTCCCCCCTTTTCACTCTGGTGCTGCTCTATACCCACCTCACTTCACTGTCATCGGCTCTCAAGACCTCAATGTTAAGAGCCACCCAAATGTCTTCACACACTCCCTCACTCTCACACCCACTCACTGAAAACCCCACCCACTCACTCACTGATCCAAACTGGTATTCAAATTTCTAGGCAGAGCTTTTACTTTTGCAGGGAAATGTATGTCTAATTCCAAGCACGTTCGATAATATCCTACAGAATTTGATGGAAAAAAAGAACACAAAAAAACTTACCAGTCTGAATGCTGATAATGCCAGGGAAGATAGTATATATGTCACCTCTCGCATCAGACGATAAACTGTGCTGAGGGGTGATTTTGTTCACATTAACAACTTTCCCCAAACTAGTGTACTCTGGTGTAAAATGCAGAAAACAAGAGTGATAGTGGTATGGGATTAAGCAGTGGTGAATAATTAGTGGGACTATAGTGGTGGGGTGACTGGCAACAGAATAAATACCCAATGAAGAACAAGCTAAATTGATTAGAGAGAGGAGGGGGTTGCCTTGAGGGAGAGGGGGTGTGAGCAAATGATGTGACAGGGCCAAGGAGGAGGGGAGTCGAGTTAATGATAGTAATAAGGGGCCATAATGTAAAATGTCTGATGGGTGGAGGGGGAAAATGGAGACAACTAAACTGCTAATACAAACTGGCAGTGATTATTGTGGAGGAGGAGGTCAAGGAGAGCCAATACATATTTGGGTAGAGAGGAGGGGATGGACGGGGTCAAGTAAACGAGAGTAATCAGCGAATAAAAATTCAAGGAGTTAGCGGTGGTGGGCAGTTGTCTGCTGGTCTTCGTGCTGCAAGGATGTGTGCTCCACCCACCATTGAACCCTGAACCTCCTGTGTGCACGTCTTTAAATGTTTATTTCAAATTTTTTTAATATTTTAGTTTTTGGAACTTTTTGAATTTAGGATTTTTTGAGTTCAAGATTATCCAAGATTACATGCATGGGGTTAAGGTCATGGGTACGAGGTCAAATTCACCCAGATCCAATGTGGCGGCCATGTGACGTCGGAACACGGTGGCCAGTCGGCACCTGGCACCAACTCCTCCAGCCCTTTGTGCCCCATTTAAAATATATTGCACCCAATCTCTCCAAACTAGTCTACTGTTAACATAACAAATTATGAAAAACTCTACACGTAGGGAAGGATGACAGAAGTAATAACATGAAATTGGTCCTAATTTGTCTGTGGCTAAATATCGGCTGATGACTTTATAACTAAAAGCTTCACAGCAGATAGGCCAGGTCTGTTATGATTTGAATATTTTTTAAACTGTATGTCACGTGTGATACCATTTTTAAATATTAAGTGGTGGAATCAACGTTTATGTTAACTGTTGAGTAAAGAGAAGCAGGTCCAAAGAAGGGCCACCAGCTCCTTTTAGCAAATACAAGCAAATGGTTAAGAAAGCTATATGAGTAACAGCTTTTAACTCAATACAAACTCTGCTGTTCTGCCCCTTATCTAGTTTTAGCAAAGTTTAAAATTTTTTATTCATACAATTTCTCCAAAGTTAGAAATAACATAAGAAATGAGGTACCACAAAAATTGTAACATGTGGCTTTAATGACCTACAATTTTTGGAATTCTTCCCACAAAAGTTTTATATAGTGAGAAATGCTTTTGATGATGCGAGGAGACAAACTGCTTGTCAAGCCTTCTCAAAGAACAAGGAGTGATCAGTCGCACAGCTGTGTCGGGGCACCGATCATGAGAACTTAAGTTGTATTAACATAATTATTTCATTGCAATGAAACAAAGGAAAGGAGACATGGAATTTTCGAGAAAAGTGTGGAATTTATTATGACCTGTGGCCAATGAGATGAAAGAAGCTGGTCATTATTAATTTAATTTCAACAACACAAACTGCAAGCAAGCTGCATGGGTTCGCAGATGGATGGCTAAACAACTTGACAAAACATGTGATTTCTGCTGTAGAACCGGAAATGCATGTTTCGGAATGAGATAGCAAAGACAGAAAAGCACTTCACATAATTTCATAGATATAGCATGGTGATCAATAATGTATATATGGCTGCTATTTCAGAAATACATGTCTGATCCAAAAACATATGTTTCCATGGCATATTGTAGCATTTCACATTTGCCAAATTTGATAGGAAATCAGTTGATTAGACACTATACAAAAAAATTTTATTTAGTCATGAGGCACTCTTTCACAAAATGGATGAAACTGGTTATGTATTAGCATATTTGATGTTTGTTGTCAATACTTTCAGCATACCAAGTTAAATTGGTTAAACAGTACAGTATTTCACCAAATTAATCTAAAATATTTATATGGCCACCATGATAAAAGTAACTGCCATATCCATTTATTCAAATATGGAAACTTAGTGTATCTTAGTATTAGTTACCTACAAAATTTGGTGGGAATCTATTTAGAAATTTCCAAGATAAGATGTAAAAAATTTATACTTTAATATAGTGCTACCTTTCAAAATGGCAGACCAATAAAACTACAACTCCCTAAAATTATATTTTCATGATGAAATGTCAAAATACGAAACTTGGTCTATATTGGTTGAATGGTATCATAAATATGTAATGGTGCCTCTAATTATTAAAAAAAAAAAAAAAACCCAATTTTGCAAAAAGCACACAATATTGTTTAACTTCATTTTATGAGATGCATCTGTGTTAGTAACACTGGTTATTATTCAGTTTATGTGTGTGTGTACACTTCAAGTGTGCACATGTGCTTGTGCACAGGTGTGCGTTGGGGGAGGGGGTGTGGTTTGTATTACTTACTTCCCATGCCAGAACAAAGATTCCATTGTTACCACTATGCTTCTTCACTCTGTCTGCAACTCCAAGAATATTGACAGAATTTCCCTTAATTTTTTCAAGCCATATTATAGCCAGAATGAAGGACCTTTGGCACACAGTTGCATGAAAACCACAACTGAAGCTGCAATTAATTTTGTAATGACACAATATATTAATTATCGGGATACGTGGTTCATTTTCTTTCATCATAACCCCCACACCAGCAAACTTGAACTTGCTCGATTATTTCTCCGCCGGTGTGGGAGGTCACTGCCTTTGTTTTTCTTCGGGCAATGAAAATTCTCAAGACATAAACAATCAATTAACCACTGCTGCGCTGCTACTACTTTTTGCTTGGTTGCCTGTCAAATCTGTTTGTACTCTGCATACAGGAAGATTGTATGTGAACTGGTTCAATTAAATAATAAATAAAAGTATACAACAAATAAACCGGAACTTGACTGTTTTCATTCACGCCTTTCTAAAGAGTTTCATGCTTCTACTCAACTGAGCTAACCGAGTTGTAATTTCCATTCGTCATACCTTGATGTGGAATATTACAAATATGGTGGCCTTAAGGAGCCGCTGCATCATTACAATTTGTTATGTACCATCACAGCTAGTCTCAGTTTTATTACACAGAGAAATAACCATTCCTGTCTTCTATGCATCAAGTTTTTCTTTAGGAGAGAAACCTTGCGATTCTTGGAGAGCTGCAAGACATATGTAATTATATGCATTCAAATATATACTTATCATTAGAGGTCTCAAAGTACTCAAAAATCAAGCTCGAGCCAAATACCTGTATGCGACTCGAGCTCGGCTCAAAATATTTTTCAGGTTCGAAAAATTTGAGCTTCTTTATCAATGTTAGGTAATTCAGTGGACAACCGATGAGACTGTGTTTTACTGTTAATGAAAGAAAACAATACATTGCTTATTAATGAAACATAAATATATAAAAGATTGGCATGTGCTAGTGATTTTCTCAGACATGGAGGTATGAACGCTAATTAACAGCAAATTAGCCTGAATCTGGGCAGCGAATCTGCCTAAGATGCAGAGCCTGAAAAGACAGTTTGTTACATGTTTGCTAGAAAATAAGATGTTATCCATTCAGGAAACAATGTTTTAAAAGGTAGACGTGTTATGGTTAAAAGTATTCCTCAGAACTGCATATATGAACAGAGATTCCCGTCAAAATTAGCATTAAAACAGGGTCACAAATCACCCTATGATGCCGTGCCTGATGAGACAGTTTGTTAGAAAAGTAAGACTATTCATAAGAACACTTGTTTTTCACAAGGCAGTACAAAATCACAAAATTGTCACCAAATTTCCTTTAAATATTTAAAATCGCAAAATAAGCTAATTCTTTCCATAAACAAAATAATTGCGCAAAATTCACATGTGAAGTAGTAAAAACATAATTAATATACACTATTGATTGCGATAGTTTGTGCTGAATTGATCACTCATTAAAATGACATTCAATAGTATCTAATGAGACGTAATATTTAAGTGGCATTTGTTTATGTTATGTTGCAGTGTGCAAGTATTACAATACAAATATAAAGAGCATATGTGTAACTTCAATAGCACTGATGGAGAAAACTAAAATCTACAATGATGAATATGTTATTTCAACAAAACTAAATGTAATGGCTAAAAACGTGAATAAAAACAATGAGGTTATTTAGCAGAATCTTTATGTTCTTATAACCAACAAACTACACACACAAAAGTGACATAAACAAACATAACCAGTTTTCAAAAGTAAATAATTACAGGCTGTTTAAAGTTTTTGCAGTCAAATGTATTGATTGATGCAAAATGTAAAATCTCCAAAGGTTTTTTACTTACATCGTTTGCAGAATAATTATTTTTATGGTTGCATTTTTAAAATAGATTTATATTCTGTGTGGTAATTATGCTTGTGAAGTATGCCATTGCTTTTATTTTAAAACATTCATGTCAACTGTTTCTTTTTATAAGTAGACACTTTTTCTGTATATATGAAATGGCAAATTTCAGCCATTAAAGTAACACACTTACACAAAATCAAGCACTTCAATTTAATATTTTGCTTAACGAAAATAAATTGTAGATGTACTTTATTGTTTGCGATATTGTATTACTAATTTTTGAAAAAGTAGCAAAAATCATATGGAAATTACTTTTGCAAATTTGAAGAAATTATGGAAACATTTTCACAGAAATCAGGTGTGTGTATTAATTCACAAATGAAACAATATTTTTTAATGTATGTATGTTCTGTTTACATTATTTTTAGAACAGCAGATATGAAAACAGATTACCTTCAAAAGGCTATTATTATTTTTTATTATAAAAGTTTTTTTTTGTATGCAATAGAAGAGCTTGAGCTGGAGTTCGAAGCTCAAAAACTTTTCAGTAGGCTCAATTGGGCTCGGCTCAAACTGAAAATCTCAGGCTCACAGACCTCTACTTGTCATGTTTGGGTGGGGGTAACTAGTGAAATAAAAACAAAGAGTCAGGTGTGAACTAAATATGTTGTATCTAAAACGTAACTCTATAGTGACATACTACTTTTCCAATTTTTCGGAAATCAAAGAGGCAGATCTCCAGAAATATTCATGAAATTGTGACAATGACAAATAATTTGCATGTAGCAAAACATTACATCACTGAGCTATAATTATAGCTCTCTTCCATCCGGATAACTTTAAACACTGTGACACAGCAAAAAGCTGCTCTTGAACAAAAAATTTGAAAAGCTCTCTTGAAAAATTAAGAAATTTGAGATACAAAACTTTGTCTTCACAACAATGATGTGTTGTTATAGATTTTTGTTTTGATTTGTACTGTCCACACTCTGGTTACCACCCACATAAATCAACACAACCTGTATCCGTGTATGTACTTTTCTGCATCTTTCCCTGTATGCATGCATTTTTGTAGTCTACGTGTAAGTACATACATACATATGTAAGTTCATTCATGGTAAATTCACACTTTTCTTAAGCCCTGCTGAATATACCCCCTGTAAGAAGACCGCCTCCCTCCCCTAACTTTGAATTACTATACTAGTTTGCGATGTCATAGATCACATAAGAATTTGTTGAGAATTGTCTAGTGTAAGAAAGTATATATTTTTAAGGTCTTTAATTGATGTTTATAATAATGGGCCAAATTCCTCTTTACTGTTTTACTAAAGTAACTGGTTGAATATATAATTAATTCATATAATGATTTATTACTATAGCTGATGTAACTTAAATAATTATGAACAATTACAAAGTGTTAATTAATAATTGTACATGGAGCTGTCTGTTACAGTAAAACCATTGAACGTACAAAGAAAAAACAATATTTATATATTGCGCAATAAATTTATACATTTAAGTAAACGAGATTTAATTATATATTTCTCAAATTGCAATAACAGAAACAACAGTAGCTTTCATTTGTAGCTAGTAATATTGTTCTTCCAGAGACCGCTACTTGATTAAATTTTGAGTCATGAGGAATATAGTGGCTGTGTGTTATGGCACCTCATGATCAGGAAGTGTGAGGGTGCAGCCCACAAGGTGTGGCAAGGGTGATGCCCTAGTCATGGGATAGCAATATGCAAATACAGTAGAGTCCCGCTAATCCAAAATTCCGGTTAATCCGAACAAATGAAAGTACAGTAGGTTGAAAAAAATCAAAACAAAAATACTACCCCATATTCAGTTTATTAGTCGTCTGTATCTTTATACATTGTATGTAAATGGTAATTATAGTACTTACAAATATTATTTGTTCATGTTCACATAATCAGTTAGTCTTTTCTGGCGTAATGAAGAAAATCTGCTGGACGAAGCAATATTGCGCCATTGCCTCATATACATCACGTCAACTGGTGTGCCGATCGACTGTTGCTCGACGTAGCAACCGGGTCAAGAGCCGCTGCCGCGTCAGTGTGCAACACAAGCTGCTCCGTATCACCGTCGGCCGCGACTTCACTCTGATCTTCGTCGTGGTCGGGGTCTTGTCGTGTGACTGCTGCCACAATGTCTTTGTCTGTTAGGTTTTCATTGTCTGCAACATCTGCAGCCACCCACTCATCTACGTCAATTTTGGCTGCTTCTTCACACTCAGGAATTTGCTGCATGAGCTGAAGAATATTTTCTGTCCCACTGTTTTCATCTGGATATTCAATGAAGGTCAATGTAGGCCATATTTTCTTCCAGGATTTTTTCGAAGATTGTTTAGTCACACTGTCCCAGGACTCAGCAGATCAGTAAACCACGTCCTTGATGTTCACTTTTTTAATCTTTTGTAGTAGGGCCAGGGAGTCATCCTGATCCTCTATTAAAGTGGATGAAAATATCTTCTTGTAGCAGAGTTTCATTGTTTGTGAAACTCCCTGGTCCATTGGCTGCAGCAGAAGAAAAACGTTGGGTGGGAGGAACACGGCCTTTATTTCACCACAAGTCAGCTCATTCACTTCTGGATGAGACGGGGCGTTGTCTATCAGGAGCAGAGCTCGGACTGGCAAATCATTTTCTTTATTAAACCTTGTCACAGCTGGAACAAACTGTTTTTCGAACCATTCTTTAAAAAGACTCCCATTCATCCAAGGCTTTTTTTGGTTCCTGTAGTAAACAGGAAGAGAATTCATATTAATGTTTTTGAATGCTCGAGGTTTTGCTGACTTACCGATAACCATTAATGGCAGCTTGTGTTTACCTGTTGCATTGCAGAACGCCATTAATGTAACACGTTTCTTAATCGTTTTAAAGCCTGGGGCCCAGGACTCATCTCTTGATGCAAGACTTTTATTTGGAAGTGCCTTAAAGTTTAGACCTGTTTCATCAGCATAATAAATTTCCTGAGGAGAATAATTACCTGCCGATATCAAATTGGAAAACTCAGTAATGTATTCTTCGGCCGCAGCGTAATCAGCTGATCATATCTCTCCCGTCATTGTTAGTTCACGAATCCCGTGATGTTTTTTCCACCTGTCAAGCCAGCCAATGCTTGCCATGAATGGAATGTTATAGCCATTTATTAATTTATTAAGGTGGATAGCATTCTGTTGAATTAGAGGTCCGCTCATAGGTGTGCCCCTTTGTCTNATTTATTAAGGTGGATAGCATTCTGTTGAATTAGAGGTCCGCTCATAGGTGTGCCCCTTTGTCTCTCTTGCGTAAATCACAGACAAAGTGATTCATCAACTTTTTCAAACTGTGACGATTTCAATGTTTGTCGAGATTCGAGGGTTTTTTCGGAAGTCGACGCACAAAACTGTTCAAGCTTGGCTCGGTTCTTTTTCCAGTCTGTAATAGTGGCTTTCCCTACACCAAATTCCACTGATAATTTTGTTTCACTCTCCCCTTCTTCTAAACGTCTTAAAATTTCTAATTTATCTTTAAGCGTACAAGTAGTATACTTTCTTTTAGTAGCCATTTTTAACAAAGCAATTTACTGCCAGGCACAAACAAGAAAGATGTTTACACAAAACAAACGCGACACGCGATGTGAACCCAATAAAAGCGTGTAAACAACTAACAAAAGCCAGACAGAGAGTGCATTGTGCAGGTGCAATGACTTATGCCTCAAGGTCACTCACCCTCCCCATCCCAAACACCGGAACCACTTTCGCACACTCCACCATACTAATACTTCCAGCCACGTGCATCTGTACTCAATACATATGTATTATTAAATTAACTGCTTGGTACTCCATTAAAGACGGTATTTAGGTTAATCTGAAAATCTGGTAATCAGAATTGGCCTCTGTCCCAATTAATTCGAATTAACGGGACTCTNAGGTATTTAGGTTAATCTGAAAATCTGGTAATCAGAATTGGCCTCTGTCCCAATTAATTCGAATTAACGGGACTCTACTGTATACAGATGGCAGTGGTGTCGGGTACAAAATGTATAAATGGGCAGTGCATTGGTTCGGCTTTCATTTGTAAAGTGATTCATGTGAAAAGGTTTCTGACGTGATTATGGCCGGACAACGGGAATTAACAGACTTTTACGCGGAATGGTAGTTGGAGCTAGATGCATGGGACATTCCATTTCGGAAATGGTTAGGGAATTCAACATTCCGAGATCCACAGTGTCAAGAGTGTGCCGAGAATACATAATTTCAGGCATAACCTCCCACCATGGACAAAACAGTGGCCGACCGTCTGCACTTAATGACCGAGACCAACAACGTGTGCGCAGAATGGTCAGTGTTAACAGACAAGCAACATTGCGTGAAATAACTGCAGGAATCAATGTGGGACGTACGATGGACGTGTCCGTTAGGACAGTGCGGCGAACTTTGGCTGTACTGGGCTATGCCAGCAGAAGACCGACTCGAGCGCCTTTACTAACAGCACGACATCGCCTGCAGCGCCTCTCCTGGGCTCGTGACCGTATCGGTTGGACCCTAGACGACTGGAAAACCGTGGCTTGTACAGATGAGTCCCGATTTCAGTTGGTAAGAGCTGATGGTAGGGTTCAAGTGTGGCACAGACCCCACGAATCGATGGACACAAGTTGTCAACAAGGAACTGTGCAAGCTGGCGGTGGCTTCATAATGATGTGGGCTGTTTTTACATGGAATGGACTGGGTCCTCTGATCCAACTGAACCGATCATTGACTGGAAAGGGTTATGTTCAGCTACTTGGAGACCACTTGCAGCCATTCATGGACTTCATGTACCTAAACAAAGATGGAATGTTTATGGATGACAATGCGCCATGTCACCGGGCCACAACTGTTCGCGATTGATTTGAAGAACATTCTGGACAATTCCAGCTAATGATTTGGCCACCAAGATCCCTCGACATGGATCCCATAGAACATTTATGGGACATAATCGAGAAGTCAGTTCATGCACAAACTCCTGCACCGGCAACACTTTCGCAATTATGGACGTCTATAGAGGCAGCATGGCTCAATATTTCTGCCGGGGACTT
>NQII01000081.1:434285-455943 GCA_002778355.1 Clitarchus hookeri | reverse complement strand
TGCAGGGCAGTCCACAAATCCAATCTGCGCCAATTTGAGAAAGGGTTGCAAGTCTGTCACGTTTAATGATTCTCGTCAGTCATCGTTTGTCCCGTTCTTTCACAATCTTTTTCCAGCCACAGCGACATCGAAAATGTGATGTTTTAACGGATTCCCGATATTCACGGTACACTCGTGAAATGGTCATACGCGAACATCCAAATGTTATCGCTACCTCAGAGANCGGATTCCCGATATTCACGGTACACTCGTGAAATGGTCATACGCGAACATCCAAATGTTATCGCTACCTCAGAGATTCTATGTCCCATCTCTCGTGCGCCGACTATAACACCACGTTCAAACTCACTTATATCTTGATAACCTGCCATTGTAGCAGCAGTAACCGATCTAGCTGCCGACCGCATCACATTACTCTGATTGGTTCCATACCTCTGTTATTTGCTTACGCACGCCTATACCAGTTTTTTTGGCTCTTCAGTGTGTGTATATATATTTTTTTTGTAGTCAGCAAAGGTCTATATATATATATATATATGTATATTTTTTTTAATATCAGTTAAGTATGAACATCTTCATGATGCTCGAGTATACTTGGGTGAGACATTTGACCAGTAATTCAAAATTCATAACTTGCAAAATATGAATCTTTGGAATGCAATCTCACAAGAATGTGAGATTGCAGTAAAAATGCAGTAATTACATTCTTAGAGGAAACAATACAGCAGATCCCTGGGAAAGTTCTCGTCAAGGCCTCTAGTTGGCAGACAAAATATAGATTATTAAAAAAATTCGTGAGATTTGGAAAAATTTTAGTGGATTTAATTAAACAGAGAAGGGGTTAGTAGCACTCTTTTCTTGTTTAGTCCATCATAATTTATCAATCTACTAGTTTTTTATCGACTGTTTCAGATGGCACTGTAGAAAACCAACGATATCTCCAAGATCAACTTGCTACTTCCTCAAAGATGGAACATGTGCCTGTGGAAGACATATGTGGTTTTGGTACCCCAATGTCCCCAACCCCGACCCCAACAAACAGCAGTCACACTAACATTAGTAACAGAAAATTTAAGCCAGACTATGCTAGTGCATGTGATATTGGTAAGGAGCCCAACCTTGGTGAAAGTTTGAATTTCTAAAGGAAAATTGGACAACACCTTTATCATTTCCTTTTCCAGTAATTCCTCAAGGCCACAAGAACAGGAAATTTAGAAGGGATTGCCTGGTAACTTATCTTTAGCTTGCCTACAGTGCCAAAGATATGGCGCATATTGTAAAATGTGTGTACTCTTTGGCCCTAATTATGGTGGTAAAGGAGACCAACAGTTAAGAATTTTGTGCCTCAAACCATTAATTAAATATAAAGATGCAGTATCGGACTTCAAAAAACATTCCAGTTGCAAATATCACATACTTGTAGTTCAAAAAGTTGAAGATTTTTATAATGTGTATGAGGGTAAAAAAATCCAGTGTCAATATTCAGTTAGATACAAGAGCTCGAGAACTCATTCAATCACAAAGGCAAAAGTTAATCCCAAATGTAAAAACCATTTTATTTTATGGAAGGCAAAATGTAGCTCTTCGGGGTTATCAAAATGAATCTGGTAACCTTTTAGAAGAAGAAAACAATTCAGAAATAAATTATGGAAACGTAAGGGCTTTGCTGCATTTCCGTATCGACGCCACACTAAAAGACCATATTTAGAATGCACCAGAAAATGCCACCTTTATTAGCATGGCATCTCAAAATGATTAAATTGAATGCTGTGGAGATATTATTGTGAAAAAGATGATGACAAAAATTAAAAAGGCACAATTTTTCTCAGTGCTAGCAGATGAAACCACAGATTTCAACCATTCTGAGCAAATGCCCATCAGTATTCAATGTGACTGAGACATATACAGTGAGGGAAGATTTCATCAGATTTGTGAAAGTCATTGATCTGACTGGTAAGTCATTAGCAGAAACCATTATCAGGGTTTTAGAACAGTTAGGCATCACTCTGAATAATCTGAGAGGTCACGGGTATGATGGGGGCAGTAACATGTCAGGGACATTTAAGGGAGCTCAAGCTATGTTCGTCTGCTGCAACCACTGGCTGTATATGTACATTGTTACAGTCATTGTTTGAACTTGTGGGTATAAAGTTCAAGTTGTGAGAAACATGATTAGCATTGTTGAAGAAGCTACTAATTTTGCAAGGGACGTCCCAAAAAGTCTGGATTGACTGAAGAAGAAAATACAAGAACATTGTCCAGATATAACTGGATATACCCTATTGCCCTTCTGAAAAACTCGATAGGTTGAGCATCATGAGGCTTTTTTGAGATTTAAGGATCTGTTTCCTGCATTAATTACATTTTTAGAGGAAACAATACAGCAGATCACTGGGGAAGCTCTTGTCAAGGCCAATGGCCTGTACCATTCAATAATGAACTTCCAGTTCATTCTTGCTTTGGATGTAATTGTTCATGTAATTGAATGCACCTTGCTCTCTTCGAGAGCTTCAAAGCACAAAGTTAGACATCGGTCAAGCGGAGGGCATGGCAAAAGCTACGGTGTTAGCAATTGAAAACTACCAAAATGAAGAGAGCTTCAATGCTATATATTTCAGAAATCTGTCAATAAGTCACCAATATCAAAGGACTTATATCAATATGCGCAGAAAGATTTAATCATGAAAAAATTATGGAAACTGCAAAATTTTATGCTTCAGAAATGCCCGGAAGTCTCGCAGAGTTTGAGGGTGAACTCAGTACATGAAATTTATTGTGGCGCAACAACAAACATACACCACAGTCAGCTATTGAAACTATAATGGCTCCCGCAACAAATTTGTACCCTAAAATGAAGACACTTCTGATGTACCTCACAGTGCATGTTACAACATGTACAGGGGAAGAATCATTCTCGACCCTGAGAAGAATAAAATCATATCTTCGCTACACTGTGGGACAAGAGAAACTCAATAGCTAGGCTGCACTTCACATCCATAGACATTTCTGTGAATCCCATTCAAGTTGTGGATAAGTTCGTGAGAAAACATTCAAGAAGAATAAAAATTACTTTTTTTATAGTTTCAAGGTATTTTCTCAATTTTGCTGTGTATTAGGCTGTAGAGAAGTTTTGATTTTACATTAGAACTATATTACTACAAAAATTAATGTTTAGTTGTGAAAATGACCACAAAAAATCCTGTAATTTTTCTTATGTCTATTTTTGACTTGTAAATTTATGTGTTAATAAATTTTAGTGAATATTAATTAAACAGTTATTTTCATTTTGTAACTTATAGTTAGGTTGTTACTTGTGGAGGAGTAGGGGTGGTAACAGGCAAAAGGGTGATAAGTTCAGGAAAGCATGCTTACCAGCACGCATACATGTTTCTCCATTTAGTATACTGTAACAATTTCTAAATTTGCACCTGCATGTTACCATCAGGTTATCAACACTTTATCACTACAGAACTACTGTAGCTATCTACAAACCAGTTAATTTTAAAGAAATTAATACATTCTGTTTTTTCCAGATCCCTTCGAGACAAAATAATTGTAAGGTAAAAGATGCATTTTAATTTAGAGAGGAATTAAAAAATGTCATGGTCCACCTTGAAACTTAAAATGTGAACAATTTATACTGAATGCATGTGCTGCATAATGGAAGTGAATGCATGCACACATACACAGAAAGTACTGTGAAAAAAAAATATTTCCCATAAGTTTTAATATACAGGAAATACACGTAACACTTGTGAATATGGTTTATTTTTGCTTAAACACTATAGACAATTTTAAAAAAAAGTTTAAATTCATTGTTTTTCTATTGCACAATTATGGACAAAAGAGTTAAAGAAGAGAGCTCTACAATTCTATTGGACTCTGAATCACTTGGTTCATGTGTCTATTTTCATACACTCACGTGTGTCGCACAAGAGGTTAGTGAGCACAAACCAACACTGGTCTATCCTCCTTTCTGAATAAATATGGAGCCTTAGGATGCACAGCCATCACGGACCATCTATTTCTACATATACCTGTTTTACAATATGTAAATTTTTTTATTCTTAAATTTTGTTACATGGTATGTAAATATCTTCCAATGAATAACTGATGAACAGACTTTTCTTGTACATAGTGGCTGCACAGATCATGGAAGTGACGAAAGCAAACCAAAATAATTTGTACAATGAACCCTTCAAAAACATAACCACAATGTATAACAAATGCCACCTCGCAACTATTCCAATTAATTTTCATTCACATAAGTAGAGAAAAACTATTATATACAAGGATATAGAATGTACAATATAAAAACAAATAAACACTTTTATATATTTGACGCTACTCCCCACCTGTGGTGTACAGATGGTTCGTAGGGTCTACAGTTAAGGTTAACTGGCACAGACTATAGGTGCCTTGGAGGTTGAGGGTATATCACACAATGACTTCATCACGACTTCCTAGGTTTGAACAGGTTTATTTACCAGGAATTTACTCATACATTCCCGGCACTGTTGCGGGACTTCATACATAATTTCCCGGCCCCTTGGACGAGAATTTACTCATACTTCAACGGCCTGCGAGTTCAGGCCTAAAGGCTTGGTTACAATGTTCTGGCTACGCTTCCGATGCTGTGGGGGCATTAGGTGACAGGACAGGTCTCTGAGTGACGACGGGGTTACTTATCTGCACATGTTGCGTGGTAGTTGTTCCGGCAGTTGAGGTCTGGTGAGTTGGATGGCCCGGATACATTCCAGCAGTTGATGAGGTCTGGTGAGCTAGATGGCCCTGTTAAAGGCCCTCTATGGTTGGCTTGTTGCATGCAGCTGGTTTCCTCTCGACGTGGCACCCCTCGTTGGAGCTCACCACTCGCTCCCGTTCTCTGCGTAGGGTAGTAACTGACTGCTTACTACCCTACCACGTCCCGGTGAGGGACCCCGTGTGCAGGCCCTCACCCGTCCTCGGCTACGGGCTGCACTGGATTAATCCCACTAGCTCGAAATGGCACTTCTCGTTGAAGTTCACCACTCGACTCTGCCTTCTCGGTGCATTGTAACTGACTGACTGGTGACTGGGAACTGACTGATGCGGTAACTGACTGGCTGATTCACGTCCCGGCATGGTGATACTACTCGTCCGACATAACTCTGGTAACTGTCTCTGATTCCGCCCTGCGTTCCGCGTCTTGCGTCCCGATTTGGCTGACCCCTTAATGTCGCGACTGAACACCTGCTCATCCCGGGGTGGCGGTACTGAACTCCGCGCCACCTGCTGCTCGTTGCTTCTCTGATGGATATGGCCGGATTCCGATCTTCCCGGCCTTCTCTGTTGTGATTACGACTGACCTCTTTGTGCGGTACTGACGAACTGCCCGATGATCTATTGAACTAACTGATCCACTGATGATAATGAACTGATCTCTCTGTGTAGTAATAATCAACGGCTCCCACCCTCCCCGCAAAGAGGATTATATACTTTCTCGGCTCCCTCCCTAAGTTCCTGCACATGTCTCTCTTGTTGGGGGAAAGGGGTGGTGGGTGGGTGGGAGGAAGCAGTACAATGCATTTCTAACACGCGCAATGGTTTGTGAAGGTTGGGGTGGGTGTAGGTTCGTGGCACCCTCTCCAAGCTTGTCAGCTGTTTCTCGATGCGTGTTTTCAACTTCAGGTGGAATACGCCTGACTATCTCACCATTTCTCTGCGTTTACAAATTTCACGGGGCTTGCTAGGGGGGAGGTGGGTGGGAGGAAGCCTGCATTGCAGCGACACGTGTAAAGGCCTGGACGCTACATCATCTCGGCTTGATCTCNCACGTGTCTTCCGAAGCCCCTACACTGGTTTAAGCTGGAGTTGTTGGGGGGGGGGGGGGGTTAGTGACAGCGCCGCTTCTAATTAATACTCCTAATTACGCCACGTGTCATATTTAGTTCCTTTTTGTTTGGAACTACTATTGTGAAACCAGTTAATTTTTTTGTCAAATAAACAAAGTTTCAAACTTCATTCCTTGTTTCTATGAACTAGAACATTTTGCATTCCTAAGTTCACAAAGACAAACTCTCACAAAATTTAAAAAAATTAAATCAAACTAACATGTAGTAAACTCCTGATTTACCGGGGAAGGGGGCAGGGGACTTAATCAGGTTGCAGCTTAACCGTGGAGCCACCAGTTCAAGGTCAACTATTGAACAGCTGCTGCCAGTCACGTGCCGCTGTTATTAAAAACCCATGAGCATGCTGTTAATTGCCAGGCTACAGCCGAGTGATGTGGTACTGATTTATTTTAAAATGAAAAGTGTTCAAGTAATATATTGACACACTTTTTAACAGTGAATATATGTGAAACTTGGAAGTACTAGAAATTTGGGGAAATTGTCAGACAGAACATTTTCATTCATAACAATAAAGTATTTCACAATTAATACTGGCACCTGCTCGTCAAAAAGGTGATATTGTGCAGTTTAAAGTAATTTATAAATTAACCGTGTAACAGAGTGTGACTGGACGACCAACTATCTCTTTCGCATAAATATTATTTGCCGCAAAAATTATTCCATCTCTAACAACGGGTGGTTTTAATAAATAAATAAATAATATTTATTTTTGCATTGTTGCTGAAATGGGAGGGGAGTCAGAACATAAAAAACAGAGCTAGCCTCAGAAAGGCTTGGTAACTGCAGGCCGAATCCTAATTATTAGCAAGCAGAATCGCTTCACACGGAAATATGCTTCGTTAAAATATTTATAGACCTCATGAAAAAATTAAAACTTGAGAATTCGTTCACATATTTCCATTTTACACATGAAAAACTAGTCAATTCATGGGGGCGTGGTTTTTGAAGCGGGCCGCGCGAACTGGCCAACAGATAGCAGCACAGTCACCTATTTCGCTGCTGTGTCCTTTCAAAAGTAAATTTTTCATCTTGTGCAGGCTCAAAACAACTTGGTTTGAAATATATTACGTCAATTAATGCAAAAATATTTGAAAAATACTCTGCGATAGATGTCTGGCCTCTTCAATTAGTATGAAGCATGCACGTGACGACATTAGCAGCAAGCACTAGCTACGGCCTATGATGAAGACATAATAAAGCTAAACTATCGCATATGGTGTTCCATTTTGTTTAAACACTTACACATCATTCTAAAACAAAGTTTAATTTGTTATACTAATAACAGTTGTTTTGTAACGATATAAAATAAAATACATAGACTTTTGTCTACGATTTTCCTGTCCGCATATTTCTCCGATGTCTGTTGTGCAAATGTAGGCTGTCAAAATAACCAACGTGAAATTTTCTTGCAATCGTTCACGCATCAGCTGATACAGGATTTTGTGTATGTGGTGATGTTAATATCATTTATGATGTTGCCACACACTGGCTGTCAAAAAACTGAATTCTTATATGACTATATTATTTGTTTAGATAACCAACATGTATAGTGTGTAGGCCTAAAATAAACATATTCCACCCCATTGCTTTAGCCATGAATATTGATTATCCATGAACTTTTAGCCAGTCATTACCTTGAAAAATTGAGAGTAGACTGTATTTACCATTACAAATCGACGAGAATACAGCCATGTCTGTGAGAGAAGTTCAACCCTGTTAGTTTGACAGCTGTGACTTTTTCACAGTTTGCAAGTTGTATATGCAACCTTCTTGCTTTTTATTCTATGAAAGTGAAAAATTATGTGAAGTTGCTTGTGCATGATGGAAGTAAACAAAAAATTAACTACTTTTGCGGTGGACTGGTTTTGAAAAACAATTCAATCCGTTTCTGAAAATGGTAACAACATAACTGTCGTGCAATTTATGCAGACTGTTGGCAAAGACCTTAAGTGTTGCAACTGATTCGTCGTAGAATGCAGGGCGGCACATACAGGATAGTGGCGTAACTGTAAGTTCATTCTTTTTAGTCAGTATGTGAATTTAAAAATTCCAGATGTAATAACCCAACTGAAAAAAATTTATTATTATCTATTCTACCAAACAAAAACATTGCAGAGATAATCACTATCAGTTTCGGAATTTGACATGGACATAATCATAACACACCTGAACCGAATTTTGTGTAACTGCTAACTAAATCTCAGTTTTATGTTTGTTGTAAAAAAAAAAAACATTTTTTAAAACAAAATTGTAAGTTTATGCTGTTTTTCAGTTTTATACTACATTATGATAGATTTAATTTAGGTACCATGATTTTTAATGCTAGTTTTAAAGTATTTTACAATCTTCCTTTTGTGAATGTTGCTCATTTTAAAATATCTTTATTTTGGCTCTCTTATGTTTTAGTGCTAAGTAAATTGTGTTAAAATTATAGTTGTAATGGTTACCTACTTAGTGCAAAATGTTATTCTAAATTTATTCTTCTACTTACTGATATAAACCTACTTAATGGTCAGGTTGCTTTAGCTTTCCAGTGCCCCACGAGGTCTGAAATAGTATGAAGGATATTTTACCCATGTAGTTTTATTCAAATACACTTTTAATGTAAAATTGTTAACTTAGTAAAGTGAGTCAAATTATAATGAAGACATTATAAGGACTAACAGTGGCCCCGCTGTAACTGTTTTAAATTCTATAGANAAAAAAAAAAAAAAAAAAAAAAAAAAAAAAAAATTAATAGAAAATAAGAGTGAAATGTCTTGTTGATGCTATGATGAAATGTTTGTTAATATTCTTTATTAAATCTCCTTGGTGGTTATATTCACTGTTTCAAAATTTAAAGTAAAGAATTGTTGAAAAAGAAAAGTGAAGGGAAATAAAAGTTGTGTTTAAGGGAACAAAGAATTTTCTTATTATTTTAAGAATTTATTCAACATGTATGAGGAACTTTCAAGTTCCTTTCTAGGAACTTGAATTGGAACTAGTTCCTTTTGACACTAGAGGAACCCAAACTGGAATTAGTTCCTTTCTGTAACTAACTTTCCAAGCCCTGTCCATATATACAATATAAAATGAAACTTTAGGGCAAATAACGTAATACAAACTAGTTTCACTATACATTTTTGTGTGAGAATCATTATCAAAAATTAAAAACTGTATGTACCACCTACAGAAATATCAAATTTAGTCAAAACTATGAACTTACTTGAAAATTCTGTTTAGCCTTGTCCACAATCTCCTTTTGATGTTGGTCATATATATATTGGCAGTCTTGTTCACTAAGCTTTTCAAAACATTCTCTACCCATAAAGAGAACACGCACCTCAGATAACTGTTTTCCAGGAGTTACGTAGCCTGTGTCCTCTAACAGCTGTTTGAACTGAACCTTCAATCTGAAAATAAAATTACATACACAAACACTACGTCTTAGAACTTTCTGATAAAAAATTTTCTACTGAACAGACATAAAAAGAATACCTAGCTTCTTTACAGCCTAATAATGAACAGTCTTCTTTGAGTTGGTTTCAACTGTTTTGTATACATGTATGAACAAAGAAAAATAACAGCATAATTTATGGGCTACAGGAGTTTCATTCATGTAATGGGTTGCTCACATACTGTGCATGTGTGTGCATGCCATCTGTATGTGTGCACACACACACACAGAAATAATACACAATTTTTCAAAATTAAATATGTTTAGCAAGTACAGAACAATTACAAGGAAAACTACAAGCATTTTCCAAAGACTACAATTTAAAACAACTAAACCAAAAATTATTATTATTGTGCAATTACACATCAAACTTCTAAAAAATTTTGACTACCAAATGAATAAAAATTATAAAATTATTATCTACATAATGTACACAATAAAAACTTGAAAACTAAGGTGGGATATGTACCAATATGGTTATCCAAAACTCAGAAAACATAATTTTTTATAATTGTAGAAACATGATTTGCATTTTTACATAACCAAAATCTGATTACAGTACATTAAATGGTACTTCCACCCATTTTTGGTTTGGTTTTTGCTACTGCTATAATATAACAAACAACCAATACATTCTGCAGTCAACTTATTATTTTAAGGTGGATTAACTGGTTTGCAGCTTAATTGCAACACATTAGAATTTTGTAAAGTATGTGTTCTGGAAATATGTATATACTAGCATTAACTGGTTTAAGCCGAAACTTCCAGTTGATGCATTGGTATGCCATTTCATCACACAATTATACATAAGCATTGTTTAGTGCTGTGTGTATAACCCTCTTTGTAAATATTACTGTATAGAGATCTCAACTTCCTGCCATTACCATCGGTGGCATGCTCATGGTGCTTCTATGAAGTAGCAGATTAAGACAGTCAGTTGTTTGCATATTGTTCGCGGAAAATAGTGTATGTTGTTGCCTGCCAGTTTTCATATCAACAAACTTTCGTGATATACACAGTCCACCAGGAGGTTCGACGCAACATTTATTGGTCCAATCACGCCTGTAATTGTTCCGAAATAGTTGATTGACTACTGCGTTGCTGTGCTGTGTATTTGTTCATGCAGTGCTATCTCGGTCGTGACTAGAATTTCGCCAAGAGTTTTTCAGAAGTTACAGTAGAATTTTGTCCCAGCACGTTACCAAAGTGTTTATACATCAGTGTACCTTACCAAGACAGGCATATATAAATTCAGTTTGTATTAATGTGCGTATCCCGTTCGTGGTCACCATGATATACATGTACTAAGGATCAAGGATTATGTACTGTGGAAAAGTGAAAAAAGCACAGCTACTAGTCACGTTTAAACATATTGGTCACAGCTTCTTAGTATCAAGAACTGCGATAAAATCACCATTACTGGTCATGGTTAATTAATCACTATTACAAACTGGTTTAGTATCTTAACGCAAGCATCATACATGGCCTTAATAGTGCGGAATAGTGGTGAACATGGCTGATACCTGGCCCTTCAGAGACGTCTCAAATGAGCGGAAAATAGACTACACCATGCATTTGCATTGTCAACTTCTGTACAAAGTGAGAGTACCGATGCACATCTTTTTCTTTCTATTTGCCAGAACTTAGCTCAAATTCGAAACGGTTTTGATGATGATCACATTGCACTAGAAGTTGCGCTCAAAGGTAGTAGTGAGTTTGACACCCAGTCCCATGCCCAACAGCTTATTAAGTTTGATGATGAGTATTATGCCTTAATGGCAGTGCATGACTCTGTCATAGCGAGCTATCATAGGAATGACAACGTAACAACCCAGTCACATCAAATACATAATCAAATGTCAAGTTACCCCCTATTCAGCTTCCTAGTTTCAATGGTTACCCGAAGTCATGGATAAACTTTGCAAACTTGTCTATGGTAGTCACCAATGATAAATTATCTCAGGTGGATAGTTTCACGTACCTGAAGTCATGCTTATTTGCTAGTCATTGTTGTTAATCCAGTAACTACCGCTCTCTGAAAAAATTACAGTATTACATGGGAGATATTGGTGTGAAGATATGAAAATAAAAGACTCATAAGCTCAAACCACATTGAAGCATTACTTTAAGTTCCAGCAGTATCACTCGACTCCTCAAGCTCTATGCATGCTAGTCGAAAATATGGATGCTTTGTGAGCATTAAAAATTCCTGTGGCTCACTGGGACCTGTTGTTGCTTCACTTGATGGAGAAGAAATTGGGCCCTTAACTGCGTCGCCAGTGGGAGCTGATAGTAAGTGATTCATCACTACCAAAACTGACAGAATTCACAGAGTTTTTAATAAAACAGTGTCAATCAGTCAAAGCAGTGTGTCTGTACCATATCAAGACTTCTATGTCAAAGAATTAAATTGTGTCCAAATCCAGCAAACACAATTTGTACAGTCCTGCCACGTCCATGGAGAACATGACACAAACAGCTATTGCTAATTGTACCCTATGCAAGGCAGACCACATTCCTTCCCAGTGTTCCCAGTTGCTGAGTATAAATCCAATGCTCTCGCCAAAAAGTTGAATTTGTGTTTGAACTGCCTCAGATCACCACATCGAGCTAGAAACTGTAACTCCAAATTCATGTGTCGTCACTATGGTGCTAGGCATCACACATTGCTACACTTTGCTGAACCACAGGATGCATCGGCCTCTGAAACAGATGACCCCTCGGACATCACAACAGAAGAACCTACAGGAGATGGCCAAATTAAAATTGTGTCCACACTTGCAGCTCATACCACCACTGTTTTGCTGTCTACTGCTCTAGTAGAAATCCCGGATGCATTTGGAGCCCCGCCAACCAGTCCGCACCCTTCTAGACTCGGCTAGTCAGGATAGTTTCATAATCAAGGCCTGCCTACAATGATTGGGACTGTACCAACAGAAAATCCAGCTCCCGATCCATGGATTATCCAATGTCCCAGTCAGTGCATCCAAGTCGACCACGACCTGCCTAATCAGGCCTTTAGAACAAACCTTGCCATGATTTAGTCTGGATGCCTTTGTTCTATCACGCATTTCAAGTGATCTCCCTAGTGCTCGGCTACCCTCTAGCATTTGTAAAGATGTGACTGACCTGAAACTCGCAGATCCTACCTTTGCCTCTCCAGACCTAGTCGACTTGCTGATATGTGCTCAGATGTTTCCGCACTTGTTGACTGGCTGCAAAAGGGATGGAAGCAAGGAAATGCCTACCACATTGGAGACAGTGTTTGGATAGATTCTCATGGGAAGGGTTAAAACTGCTGTTCCATAGCAACCAATAACATCATGTTGTATTTCATTGATTAGATCATCCCCATTGCTTGAATATGTTGTCAAATGGTTCTGGCAATTAGAAGAAGTCCCTCAAAAACACATCACTCTCCTCAGGAAGCACTCTAAGAGATGTTCAAAACAGCTCATACGAGAGACCAAACAGGGCGCTACAGCGTTGCTTTGCCCTTTTGTCAACCAAGACCACAGTCTGGGGAATTTAAGAGCCAAGCTATAAATAAGCATCATCTCAAGAGGCAATTGCAACTGAAATTTACAGTAAGAGCCCAGTATACAGAGTTCATGAAAGAGACTACCTGTTATCTGGACACATGGAAAGAATTCTAGATTGGGGAATATCTGTAAATTAGGCCTACTATATTCCTTACCACTTTGTGGTTAAGCCCGATAGTATCACAACTAAGTTATGAGTGGTGTTAGATGCATCTGCAAGAACCACAAATGGTCAATAGCCCAATGACATACTTCTTACAGAGCCAAAACTTCGAAGTAGCATTGTTGATGTGTTGCTTCAGTTTTGTCTGTACACTATTATGTTCACTGGAGATATTAAACTGATGTATCGACAGATATCCATTCATCCCAGCGACAGAGATTATCAGAGAATTGTGTGGAGGTCCTCGAATGATGAATCCATCGCTGAATACAGACTGAACACAGTCACTTATGGAGTGTCGTCTGCACCTTATCTGGCCATGCGCACTCTCCACAGACTCACAGAGGATGAGAAGAGCACATTTCCCATTGCAGCAAAGATTTTATTGTCAGACATGTATGTGGATAATGTAGCCACTGGAGCTTGCAGTGTTGAGGCTGCACTCAATCTACAGCAGGAGCTCATAGCATTACTGAAGGTGGGTGGGTTTCAATTGAAAAAGTTTATGAGCAACCATGTTGCCTTGTTGGATTGGCTCCCACCAGAGGACATTCATGCACCATCATATCTCACTCATTCAATCTTGGCCATGACTTGGTTGGTAAGGTCCTAGAATTGCAACGGAACCTTGCCACTGACACATTCTTGTATGTAATCCACCCCAACTCCAATCCACCCACAAAACGCATTATCTTGTCAGACTTGGCTCGAGTGTTTGACCTACTTGGTTGGCTAGCTCCATTAACTTTGTTTGGTAAACAATCTCGATGCTGTGGCTGAAAGGTGTGGACTGTGATACTAAACACCCCGGGAAGTACGTGAAAAGTGAGAACATGTCAGATCTGAACTGCCATTATTGTCATCCATCACTGTGGTCCATCCACTAATGAATCTACAAGGGTGCACACATAAACTTCATGGAATTGCTGACAGTTCCAAATTTGGGTATGCTGCTGTTGTATACCTTTGCGTGAAACCTCAGCAGGGTCCGGTAATAGTTCACTTTTTGGTGCCAAATCTAAGGTTGCGCCTGTGAAGATGTCGCTGCCTCGCTTAGAAATCTGTGCGGCCATTTTATTAGCTAGACTTCTTCGTCTCATCATCAACCACCATGAATCAAGGCTGCACATTAATGCCCCTTATGTCTGGATAGATTCTAGGGTAGTTTTATCTTGGATTACACCATCACCTTACCTCTAGAAGACCTTTGTGGCCTACTGAGTTGGTGAAATTCAAGATTACTATTCATCTGAGTGGTGGCACAATGTTTGGTCAGAGGAAAATCCTGCATACTGCGCCTCACGTGGTTTGACGTCAGCACAGCTTCAGTAGCATCATTTGTGGTGGACTGAACCATGGTGGTTGAAGGAAGCCAGTGATAATTGGCCCTGCCATATGTCCACAGAGGAAACCCCGGCATCAGCCTCCATCAATCCTGAACAGAAAAACTCTCTCATTCAGCAAATTTGTAGGCACTAGCCCCCTGCAGTTCTTGCTTGAAAGGTGCAGTAAGTTGAATAAACTTATCCGCGTAACAGCATGTGTTATGTTTTATTCAAAACTGTCCAGCACCACAAAACAAGGCCACTGAGACTTTACTACCCCATGAACTAGACAAACGCTTAAACATTTGGCTGAGGTCCAAGCTTCTTACTTTGAAGCTGATATTAGTGCTTTAAAGAAGCAGCAGCATGTATCATCTCAGCTCCAGAAATAGGTTCCATTTATTGATCCCTATGGGGATGTCAGGGTGAGCGGTAGGCTGCCTCACTCAAACTTGCCATTTGAGCAAAAGCATCCAACTTTTCTACCCAAGTTGCACTGTTTTACAGACTTAATCAATCATAATCATGAAGTCAATTAGCATCCTGGTGTTCAAACCCTTCAGAGTATCCTCAGGACACAGTTTTGGATACTTGCAGACAGGTCTGCCATTCTTCGCTGTCTTCATTACTGCCTCAAATGCTTCAAGACAAGACCTGCCTCTTCGGCACCATTAATGGGAGACCATCCTGCCATGAGGATTCAGCAGGTTAAACCCTTTGCAAAGGCCGGGATGGACTATTCTGGTCCATTTACTATCAAGCTAGCCCAAGTTCGTCACCCAGTGTTGTTAAAAGCTTATCTTTGCATGTTTGTTTGTTGTGAAACAAAAGCAGTGAACCTTGAGTTGGCATCTGACCTTTCCACCTATGTATTTCTAGGTGCATACAAATGATTTCTTGCCTGTTGTAGCAGGTCATCTGACCTATATAGCGACTGTGGAACCAACTTTCTGAATGAGCTGCAACAACTACTTGCTTCACCCAACCACCAACAGATCATGGCAAGCTCCTTGTCCACTCTTGGGGTAACTTGGCATTTCAATCCCATAGCAGCACCTCACTTCGGCGGATTATGGGAAGACGGAGTTAAGTGGGTCAAGTCCCATATGAGGCGTGTTATTGGAGAGCAAGTCCTCACTTACAAGGAACTGAATACCGTTCTTGTGCAGATTGAAGCCATCCTCAACTCCAGGCCCCTGTTCCGCTGAGCTCAGACCCGAATGACTTCTCTGCTCTTACTCCTGGTCAGTTTTTAACCCTCGAGTCACTTGTCACAGTTCCAGAGCCAAACCTGGAAGATGTCCAGCTGAATCATTTACAGTGTTGGCAGTTCATGGAGAAGCTTCAGCAAGATTTTTGGAAACACTGGCATCAGGACAATCTTCACACCTTACAGCAGCGTCCAAAGTGGCAACAAGAAAATCAACCTCTTCGCCCTCAGCAGCTTGTATTAGTAAAAGAAGACAGGCTACCTCGCTGCAGTGGTGCTTAGGATGCATCATTCAGCTGCACCCTGGTCTGGATAAAGTACCTAGAATAGCCACTGTCCGCACAATGGACGGAACCATTAAACATCCTGCCGTTATTTCAAGGTGGGCGGTGATGTTTGGTGCTGTGTGTATAAACCTCTTTGTAAATATTGCTGTGTAGAGATTTGAACTTCCCGCCATTGCCAGTGGTTGCGCACTCGTTTTGTTTCTAGGAAGTAGTGGATTAAGAAAGTCAGTTTATCGCATATCGTTAGCGGAAAATGGTGTTTGTTGATGCCCACCAGTTTTCATATCAACAAATGTTTGTAATATACAGTCCATCAGGAGGTTCGACGCAACAAGCATTCTGGTTTTTTTTTAGAGGCTATGATCATTCAGAGCTACATAATTGAGGCACTTCCCCACTCCTCCTCTACTTCACGACACTACAATATTTGATTGCATAACACACAGCCGGACCCATTCACCACACATCTGACCATCCCTCATTAGCAACAGAAACCTCATGGAACTGTGACTCATGCCTCTGATGTGTCAGCAGTGTTGCTACTACTTTATATCCAACTCAAGTAGTTTAACATGTGTGTTTACATTTGTATGTTCCACAATTTTCACTAGCATGCTCTACTGAGAGATGTTTGAATTACTTAGTTCATCTCCCTTATTCTAAGGTGTCAATCAAGATCATCCTGAAGATGAATAATCACTGGCAAGGGTAAAATATTTATCTATTATAGTAACTCAAGAGGAATTATTGGTTTACTCCTTTTCTGCCCCAAACTTACTGCTAAATCTTAAAGGGTTGAGAACTGGAGAAGTGAAAAATGCACTAACTTCTGCATTGTTATTTTGCTAACTATTACGTAACTTCCCCTGTTACGGCCGATGACCGAGAAAATTGGATAAACATACAATTACAGTATACTCCTGATTGTGTTAATTGGGACAAAGAAAAACATGGATAAACAAATTTATATATAAAACATGGTTAAGCGAATTTATGGATTTTTATTGTAAATGGTTATGTTCACTTCACGTCAGTTTTCCCATAATAAATGACCAACATTTCCTTGATATTCTTTATGGCATCAATGAAAAAAGTCATTAGCTTTGAACATTTAAGTAATGATGAAGTTGTGGGAATAATGCACACTGCAGAGTAAATGGCAGAAAAAAAGGACGGGCTTGAAGAAGAAAATAAAAATTTTGTAATGAACATTTAGGCAGTAGAACACATAAAAAAAATGCAAAGTTTAATGCAAAAAAATTTAAGGATCTAAGCAAAAGAAAAATAAAGAGGTGCACTATAGAATGTTATGTTTGCACAATCGTACAACAGGTNAGAAAAAAAGGACGGGCTTGAAGAAGAAAATAAAAATTTTGTAATGAACATTTAGGCAGTAGAACACATAAAAAAAAATGCAAAGTTTAATGCAAAAAAATTTAAGGATCTAAGCAAAAGAAAAATAAAGAGGTGCACTATAGAATGTTATGTTTGCACAATCGTACAACAGGTTTTTTTTTACATTTTGTAGACATGTAGCTCTGAGTTATCCCTGCCAGATAATAATCCTTTAAAATATTACCGAAGATCTGGAAACAAATTTAGTGCATACAGTACACAAGAAATCTCGGTGAACTAGCTTGGCAATAGCAGGAAAGATAATCCCTCGTTCCAAATGTCCAACGGTGAGTCATTTACCGTAAGCATACAGGTCGACAGTTTGGAATATCAACACAACAGCCACAAAAAACAACAATACCAAGAAATGTTGTCCCATCACACCAGCAGTACAGATTCAAATGTTAATAGAGAAAAAACTTAACTGTGCAAATGTAAACGGGAGTATCATCTGCGCATTTATAAAAAACCAAACAGCTTTCAATAAATTAAAGAAGCAAGTTATGCTCCTTCGTAACGAGTTTGTGTTTACATTAAATTGGGCACATCATATTAATTCATTTTGAGTATAATTGCAAATTAAATTGTTTTGTATTTAAGTAAAAAATTATTGGTGAACTTTATTTTAAACCTTTGCATTCAAGGAAGTCTAATAGAGTAGCCTTGCCACCACACCTGCAGTTCATACTTTAAACAAATGCCAAAAATTCATGAAAAATCTTGTGTAAATACATTTTTTTTAAGCCACACAGGCAAGCAGGAAAAAGGCTAATAGAAGCCCAGATAAATAAGGGTATACTGTATTAAAATGAGAAATTAATTCTCCAAGTTAGTTTTAGGCATATTAAGCCCCTAGAACATAATTCTTCACTGTAACACACTGGGTTTTGTTGGTGACAACACAAACAGTATGTCTCAAATGGAGCCTAAGAAAGCACACACAAAAATTTCTCTCAAAAGCTAGAAAACTTGTTTGTAACATAAAATTATTTTATTTTCCTTGTTTAATCTAGACTCGTAAAATGCATGACAAAAATAAATGATATGCTCATTTACACACAAAGATTTGAGAGCTGTAAAATCAAACTAATTTGTTCTGTAAATACCAACCAATTGACTATGATACAATATGATGTTAAAGCTGTGTTTGTCAACCCCACTCAGACATCCAGCCAACTAGAAAAAAGCAAATATGGCCCACAACTGTAAATTATTGACAAAATAAAAGGACTGAAATGGTGACAGTGGTATGTAAGAAACTTGTGCATATTTGAGTTATTTTAGATATTTTAGGTTACAATTATTAAAAACAAGCATATATAGATAAAAAAATATTAATGTTTGCCATTAGTGCTTTACTCGTCAAAACACTTTTCCTTGAGTAAGTTTGCACATTGTGTGTGGTGCCTACAATATGGTGGACAATTTGTGGGCAGACTGCAGAACTCCATGTGCCTCAATGTGTGGTTGGCACCAATGCTGCTTTTGTTTTCTCCATCCCTTTCCTTTTTTCTGTGGTGCTCATGCATTGTTTGCTACCTTCAGCTTTGGCAGAGTTCAAGGCTGCCTGGTGGTGTGGAGCTAATCTACTTACTTTTAAGTTCTGAACAGATGCACAAGTAATCATATAGGGTGGCATCAGAGCAGTTGTGTGCAGGCATGGTCCTATCTAATAAAAGCAAATCAGTTAAGTATTCTTAATTTTCTGGCTTTTTCCTCCTTGCTGAAACAAGTTTCGGCACTGCAATAGAAATTTGGTTTCAGCATCATTTTCTCACCAGCTCATTAACATCCCCACTGCTGACAATTTTTGAGTGCTCACCACTAGTGACTTATGGTTATAATTAGCACCTTTGGCTCATTGATAATAAACAATGTTTAATTTCCAATATTTTGGAGGTTCCTGATTGTGCAGCCATTGGACGAGAGAAAACACCCAATAGGAATAATTTTACGCACTCCAGTGGAAATGTGTTTCTTGTTCTTTGTCATTTTCGTGACAGTTCTTCTGATTGTTTACTCTGAGACTCAAGCTTTTATACATGCACTGCTTGTAGCATGTCGTCCTAATTTTAAGTCATCATTACACTGAGGTGACAAAAGTCATGGGATAGCAATATGCAAATATACAGATGGCAGTATAATCGTGTACAAAATGTATAAATGGGCAGTGCATTGGTTGGGCTTTCATTTTTAGTCAAGTGATACATGTGAAAAGGTTTCTGACACGATTATGGCCGCACAACGGGAATTAACAGACTTTGAACGCGGAATGGTAGTTGGAGCTAGACGCATGGGACATTCCATTTCGGAAATGGTTAGGGAATTCAACATTCCGAGATCCACAGTGTCAAGAGAGTGCCGAGAATACCTAATTTCAGGCATAACCTCCCACCATGGACAACACAGTGGCCGACCGCCTACACTTAATAACCGAGACCAACGACGTGTGCGCAGAATGGTCAGTATTAACAGACAAGCAACAATGCGTGAAATAACCACAGGAATCATTGTGGGACGTAACGACGGAAGTGTCCGTTAGGACAGTGCGGCGAATTTTGGCTGTACTGGGCTATGCTAGCAGAAGACCGACTCGAGCGCCTTTACTAACAGCACGACATCGCCTGCAGCGCCTCTCCTGGGCTCGTGACCGTATCGGTTGGACCCTAGACGACAGGAAAACCGTGGCTTGGTCAGATGAGTCCCAATTTCAGTTGGTAAGAGCTGATGGTAGGTTTTGAGTGTGGCACAGACCCCACGAATCCATGGACCCAAGTTGTCAACAAGGAACTGTGCAAGCTGGCGGTGGCTTCATAATGATGTGGGCTGTTTTTACATGGAATGGGCTGGGTCCTTTGGTCCAACTGAACCGATCATTGACAAGAAAGGGTTATGTTCAGCTACTTGGAGACCACTTACAGCCATTCATATACCTTAACATGTTTAGGAAATTGTATTATTAAATCAAAGAAAAAATTACTAGGAAAAAAATGAGGAAACTAGGTTATTATTAATCCTTTTGTCAACATATATCTTGTATCCTAGCCAGTTGTAAACTGTGGAGGTTTTTGGGGATATATGTTCAAATCAGTATTTTTGAAGTTATAGTTCTTTTGGCATTTTGAGGGTAAAAGTTTAGTGTGCAACAGAAGTTGCGCATGCACAGTGTAACGAAATTAGACAGTGAACGTGGTAATGACTAACGTGCATGCGCATACAGTGTAATGAAATTCAACAGGGAACGTGGTAGGGGCATGATCCAACGCGCATGCACGTATCATCTAGCTATATAGAAATGCAAGGTACACAACATAGCACGTGGTTATAGTTAAAATCGACAGAAAATCAGTTTATGTAATAAGCAAATTGAAAAACATATCATTTATATTAGAAATTCACTGTGAATAAATACACAGTGAAATCCCGATATTTCGCATCCCGATTATTCATATATCCCGCTAATTCGTGTTAATTTGCCGGTCCCTTGAGAAAAACCCTTTAATTCGTAAAAAAAAACAATGCATTCCGGTCACCTCGATAATACGTATTTATTTTGATGCTCGAGCTCAATTAAAACGTCTTATAATTCTTATTTCCAACTTAAAAATCTCTCTAACTCATAATGTTTTTAACCCTAGACTGTACACCAGCTCTAGATTTATGCAATTTGGGCAGGGTAAAAAAGACCGGAAGGGTACTGAGGGACGTAGGAGGGTTTGAAGGGCAGATGACACAGAGTAGGCTGTGAGGCGACGTGTCTGCGATTCTCAGAACTAAGAGGCGCCTTGCTGTCCAGTCTACGGTTATGAGAGGATAGGAAGGAGCAGAGCGAGTGAAAAGTTAGTCAGTTCGGTCTTAGCCATGCCTCTGAAAAGAGCTAATAAATGTCTTTCCATTAGAGAAAAAAAAAAGAAATCATTAATGCCGTGGCCGGTGGTGATAAACAAATTGACGTATCCAAACGGTATAACGTTCCTCCTTCCACAACAACATCAATTCTGAGGAACAAGGACAAAATCGCCTCTCGGACATCGGACAGCAAAGTGTGCGCTTTAAGACTGATGAGTATCCACAACTAAAAGAGAATTTAAAAAAGTANGCGCGAACACGGAATTCGAATGTACCAGTTGGAGGAAATATTTTAAGAGAAAAAGTAAAAGTTTTCGCAGAAAAAATGGGAATTAAAGACTTTCGTGCGAGTGATGGTTGGTTTGATAGGTTTAAAAAAAGGCACAGCATAAAATCGAAGAAGCTTAGTGGGGAAAGTGCGAGTGTATCGGCCGACGTTTGTTCTGAATGGAAAGACGAATTGGGAGAAATAATCGATTCTTATGAGCCCAACAACATTTTCAATGCCGATAAGACGGGGTTATTTTATAAGTGTCTCCCCGACCGATCAATGTGTT
>NQII01000081.1:420530-434160 GCA_002778355.1 Clitarchus hookeri | reverse complement strand
AAAAAAAAAAAAAGAACGTACAACCACATTGTTGGCCGCCAACATGGATGGATCTGAGAAATTGAGACCGCTCATGATAGGCAAATCAGTCAAGCAAAGATGTTTTAAAAACATAAAAAATTTTCCGATGACCTATCGTGCAAACAAAAAAGCATGGATGACGGGTGAATTATTCAAGGAATGGATACGATCAGTGAATGCTGATATGGAGAAAAGGCAGCGAAAAATTCTGCTTTTCATGGATAATTGTATGGCCCATAACAATACCCCACCGCTCAGTCATGTTAATGTTGTGTTTTTGCCTGCCAACACTACTTCGAAGCTGCAACCTCTAGACCAGGGCATAATTAAAACATTCAAAACCTTTTACCGCAAGGAAGTAGTGATGCAACTCCTTGACAGCATCAAGGATGGGAAGGATCATAAAATCACCCTATTTTCAGCCATGAACATTGCTCACAAGGCGTGGCGAAGTGTTAGCGAAAGCACAATAAAAACGGTTTTCGTGCTTGTGGATTCATGAAGGTGGAACTTTCATCAGCAGTTACTGAACAAGACTTAGAATTCCCTGTGAATTGGAATCGTCTTCCTCAAAATGAAGAAAATTCTATAACGTTTGAAGATTTCGTCCATTTTGACGTTGGCCTAGCGGTAGCGGGGATTCTAACTCATGACAAAATTTGGCTCCATCTAGGGACATTGATGGTGAAGGTGATGACGAAGATGATGTGCCGACAATTACACCTAAAGTGGCTAAAGAATACATCAACAACGTGCGCCATTTCTTAGCGAAACCAGACGTTGGCGATGAAGTATTTTCTGCTTTGAACATGCTTGACAAAGCCATCGAAAATACCAGTCTGCAAGGCTTGCACCAAAAGAAAATTACAGATTTTTTAAATGTAAATTTTTAATGTGTTTTTTATTGATGTAATTATTTATTTATATATATAGTACATATGTATACATAATATGTAGCCATGCGTTTAGCATTACATATTAATGCAAATTTGCATTAATCTCGTTATTATGTATTTTTTCTTTTTTTGCTCCCGATTATTGGTAATCCCACTAATTTGAATATCTCGATAATTCATATTTAATATTCAGTCCCTTGACAATACAAATTATCGGGATTCTACTGTATTATTAATTAATTTTACTTACATTGTGCCATGAAAAATTTGTTTGTGACAAAAATTGCATAATACAATTTTGAAAGAGTTTTCAATTATTTGAGGTATATTTTTTGTAAGTATTATTTTATTAAGTTATGCTTCTTTTGGCATGTTGAGGGTAATTTAATTATGTTCTTTAATCAAACCTTTATTAATTGTATTTAATGTCTTTCTTCTGTCATTTTATAGTTTTTCCTACTTACATAAATTATTTTCATACAAAATAAAATGTTATTTTAGTCATGCCAAAGAATTATAACTTCTAAAGCGTGTACGCAAGTACACGCACCCATTTTTTTTCATTGAAGTTTTTGTTAAGAACATTGAGCGGCACGAGGATTTACCAAGGATTTCAAGTCCATGTTCAATTGTTTCCAATGTAAAATAAACATAATTTTTGTATGGAATATAAATTAAATTAAATAGTTAGACTTCTTTCAAATTAATGATACCACAGAAGGGCATCTGTGACCACCTTTGTTGCCAAACAATTACAGAAACTGAAACATTTGAAGCTGCGTCCTTTTTTGTGTGTGTAAATTCAATTTTTTATGGCCTCTTGCAAAAAAAATTAGAGGATATTTCAAAGAAACATTAACTTATGTTAATAAACAGAGGTTTTCCAAATAAAATGATAACAAAGAAAGGCATCTGCAACCTCCTTTGTTGCCAATCAAATAGAAAAACCATGACAATCAAAACTTTATAGATTTTTTCAGAGTGCAAATTCAATGTTTGGTGGCCTCTCACGAAAGAATCTGAGGATATTTCAATGAAACATTAATTTATATTAATAGACAGAGGTTTTCCAAATAATGTGATATCACAAAAAGGTCATCTGTAACATCTTGATGACAAAAAAAAATACCAACAGGATGGTGCACGCTGTCTATGTCTAACCAGCACTAAGTCTAAATATTAGTTTAATCATGCTATAATATAAATGATACTGTAAATGATTTTGCACCCAATGTTTTAGGTACAGTTATCGCATACTATCTTTGTTGGTATAGTTTGTTTTAAGCAGCTCACGTCTGATGAACCCAGTAAGAGTGGATGATGGAGGAAGGGCAGCAGGCAAGACTGTATCTGGTTCTTATGTATGATGGTCTGCGGAGGGAAAGGCCACAAAAGAACAAAAGAGGAGGGGGAAGACTTGCCATGGTTGCATGCAGCATCTGATAAAAGCTGCTGCTGTCCAGAATTATATCCGAGTTAATTTGTAGGCTTCCACGAGGCTGATGGCATGTCCAAAAAAAACTACGCATAACATGTCCTCAACATGCAGTAATAAAAACCATGAGCAATCAAAGTCGTAACTCATAACAACACAAGCAAAGAAAGCAAGAAGGCACAATGGCGGAGCAAACGCATTACAGTAGTTGTATCGCATGCAGAAACATTTGGACGCCTGAGGGGTGGAGGGTGGGCAGAGTCAATAGGTATTGACTTGAGCTGGCAGCCTAGGGGGTGTGGTATCTACAGTACACTCGAGTTTATTCATGCTTCGCTTAACCGTTTTTCGGCTTATCCGTGCAACTTTTTATTTTTAGCTTTTTTCAAAGTCTTTTGTAACTTCTGCGGTAAGGCAATGCTGTAACGTGTGAGCTGATATTTAACTCTTTAAACTGTTAACCTGTCACAGGGACCTGCGTGAGTCATCCATTTCCACCCGTTGAAGCACGTATCTGATCGCACTCATCTCAGTTACCACCCCAATACCACGTCTTGCAAGTTTATCGACCGCTCAGGCATGGTTGTCGTTCACTGTTTATAGTGTCATTTTTGCAAAGTTTATTGACTGCTTGGGCACGGTTTCTGTTCACTGTTTGTAGTGTTGTTTTCGCAACATGTCAACAAAGCATAAAATGACAGTATTAACAATCGCGGAAAAGTTAGAGATAATAAAAAAATTTGAGCATGGCGAGACAGCTGTGAAATTAGCATTGGACTTCGGAATCGGAGTACAAACTGTGCGGGACATCAACAAAAACAAATAATGGCTAATGGAAAGTGTATGTCGCACAGATAGTGGTGCGGATCCATCAAATCGCAAAACACTGAAAACTTCCAACTTCACAGACTTTGATGAAGCGCTGTATTTGTAGTTCAAACAGAAAATAGTTGAGAGCGTACCTCTATCTGGCCCATTGGTGATAGAAAAAGCAAAAGAATTTCACATGATGTTACAAATTGAAGATGAGTTCTCTCCTTCATCCGGGTGGCTGAGCAGATTTAAACAACGGCATGGAATTAGAGAACTTGCTGTGCAAGGAGAAAAGATAAGTGCTAATACAGAAGCAGCTGCAGCATTCAGTTCTGAATTTTCCGAATTTAAAGCTGAGCACCATTTGTCACCCCAACAAATTTACAATGCTGACGAGACTGGTCTGTATTGGAAGGGCTTGCCAACCCGAAGCCTGGTTTTTAAGACAGAGTCCCATGCACAGGGGTACAAAATGTGTAAAGAAAGGCTAACTGTGCTTTTCTGCATGAATTCCACTGGTAACAACACATTAAAACCCCTGGTTATTGGCAAATTGAGAAACCAGAGAGCCTTGAATGGAAGACAATACCTACCTGTTCACTACACGCACCAAAAGGGCGCCTAGATGAACAGTGAAATTTTCACCAATTGGTTCCACACTAAGTTTGTTTCCAGTGTGTGCAGTTTCCTTGAAGACCAGAGATTACCTGCAAAAGCCATCCTGTTGTTAGACAATGCATCTTGTCACCCAGAAGCAACTAAGCTAGTCTCAAATGATGGCAACATTTATGTTAAATATTTGCCCCCACGTAATATCGCTAATACAGCCATTGGATCAAGGCGTGATTGCATCTTTCAAGCAGTATTACAGAGCTAACCTACTGAGACAGTTGGTTGATGAAGCAACAGATGTGCTAGTTTTCTGGAGAACAATTAATATTCTTGATGCTATTCACAAAGCCTGGGATAAAGTGATGGTCAGCACACTTCAAATGCTTGAAAAAAATTCTTCTCAGCCACTTTAGAGCGATTTCAAAGGTTTTGAAGAGGAAGAATTAAGCACCGCAACAAGTTTGTAAAGCATAGTGGAAAATGTTGTCATCTTCGAAGATGTTAATGAATGCTACATTAGTGAGTGGCTGAGCTTCCACGATCATGAGCAAGGTTTTCAACACTTAAATGAAGAAGCTATTGTCACAAAAGTGCGTGCTGAAGGGGAAGAAGCAGATGAATCTGAAGAAATTGAAGACGAGCACGAAGCTTCAATAACACACATCTAGGCAGCAAAACAAGTAGAGCAACTGTTGGAATATGCCAGCCAACAGGGTTTGGACTATGTCGACATTCTCGCGTTAAGAAAAATACGATATTGAAGACTTTTTCAAGAAAGGCACAGTTTAACTTTCCTTGCATTTTTTCATATCAGTGTGTAAATGTTTACAAAACAACTTAACATTTTGGAATTTTTAAACTTTTGTGTATGTCTAAATTAGTAAAATTTTAATAAGCTCCTAGTAATTAAAGATGTATATAAATCTAAGATGTTTCAACCCAGCCTATTGAGACTGAATAAGAAAGCAGCCTACACTTACTGATAGAGGTGAATGCTTACGTTTTTGTAAAATTCATTATGGTCGTCACGAACTTTGAAATGAATTAATTTAGACTTTTAAAATTTATTTTCCTTGTTTTATCAAAAGTTAACATTAGGTTCTACATTTGTATTGTGAAGGTTATTTTTTATTGGGGAGTGTGCTGTATTGTTTAAATGCAGGGTTGCCTCATGTGAAGTCCCGTTATTGTCGTTACTGCATTGCATTCTAAACTTTCAACTCACTCTGCCATCTCAAGGGCGGGTCTGTGTGTACGTAGAGGAAGCGATACACACACTATGCACCGCTTATCGCTCCCTGCCACCCACCTGGCGCCAGTGCAGGCTAAAAGTTTAGTATACTCAATGCGCCATGAATTACACTATACTTGGTGTGACATAAATGTCAGTTAAAGTATCGTGTACTATACTACATATAGTACAGTACTTTAAATCCTGCACATACAGTGCGTGATTTGTGTTTGCTTTGAAATGTATAACAGGTATTGTGTTTTATCACGATTTTCGGAGCCAATACTGTTCCATTAACAGTATAAATGAGTAAATTTGATTATCCTGGTTTTTAATACAAATTCGCTTATTTGTGTCTTCTATGGTCCCAATTAACACGGTTAATCGGGAGTTTACTGTATTTTTTTATATGCCCTACCTCTAGTAAAGCACTCACCAAAAGAAACGCAATGTGCAATGACAAAAAAAAAAAACAATTAATTTTATTTTTTAGCATTTTTCTCCAATTTTATACTTTTCACCCAAATTTTTTACGGTTCCTCAAAAACAAGTTGTCATAGAAAAACTGTCGCTAGAAATGGGGTTGATACAGAGAGGTTCTGCTGTAGTGTAAATTTCAGGTTACGGCAATAATGATTTGCAAAATGGGGATGACTAGTAGTAACTGAAGATACTCTGCAGTAACCAAAATTTAAATATTGATACCACTTTGTATTTAACGGAAATTCATTTGCATCTAATGAAAACTGTAATCTGAGTGACCACCTCTAACAGGATACTAGATACACACGACACCACTATAGAAATTATGAAAAGTTCAGTGCAAAAGAAAGAATAGGGCTCAGATCTTCACAAGTTATCCAGATGTCCACACCAAAAAATCATGCATAAGGGAAATCGGAGACCAGTTTGTAACATTGCGGTTTTTCAGGTTTTTATACTTTGTCTTTTAGTTTCGGATTATTTGGTTGTGGTGGCGAGTCATTAATATAATTTTCAGGTTAAGATTTGGTAGATTATTTAAGCGGAGTGCAGGGTTCATTTGGTCATTTCACGAGTTTTTGGTGAAGAGGTTAGTTGGAGGTTATTTGTTCATTAACCCTTAGAGGGTAGTAAGTATTGCATTTTGTCTACCACGCAAAATTAAAGAAAAGTATCCTGATTGGCTCTGGTCTCGCCATTGCTGATTGGATGAGTAGTGTGGCGTGGTCAGCCGACAGCCAATCAGAGTGCAGGTTAGAACAGGGTGATGCTTAAGGTTGAGTCGAGCATATTCCTCTTCCACAAATACAGCCACCACCGCCAAGAATGGACGCGTGTGTGCTGAGAAGAAGTAAAATTATGCAGTGAGTGGAAGTTTACAGTGCGTGGGTCGCCCCCGTGGCTTAACTTCCAATAACTTTTTCGGACTGAACATTTGTTTCTACTAAATTATTTCCACCCACATACGTAGCAACTAGGATGTAGGCAGCCTCGTGTTTGCCTCCTTCGTAAATTTTAGACACGAGCAGTTCGTCTGTAATTGCTGCAAGATATTTTAAGTTTCATCATTGATAATGGAAATCAAGTGATATTAGTTTTTTTGTTTGGGAATATGAATGAGTAAAAAATTGAGAACTGAATTTCGGCATTCTTATTCAAAAGGAACTAACTAACCTCCCTCTGTAAAATTCCCTGAGCTAGCTGGTGCAACTGCATTATCCCCAGCCCGGCAAATGTTGGGAAATGTCATTCATTAATAAGGTTAATGTTAGTGCACATAAAATAACTGAAATGTTACAAGTTGACATATCAATTTACTGTTTGTGCCACCCTAAACTCAGTCAATTGATCAAAAATAAATGGCACAATTAATCTAATTAGAACAAGAATATCTACTTTTATAAGGCTACAGGCTTCATTTAAAAAAAATTTGTGGTAGCTAATAATGTTTATATATCAATTTTACAATAGTCTATCCACTCATCCTGACACAGCTGTTCATAACTATAAATTTATATTTTTTGAGAAAACAAAAATATTTTTGGAATGTATAATATAATCAATTTTTAAGTACTGTTATTCAATCACAATGTCCCTTACTATGTAAATACATATATCCGAAAGTCTACTACTCTGCCAAAATGTCTGTGCAGCTGGGGAGGGGTGGGACCCGAGAACTAGCAGAACTATTGAGAGGGGATGATGAGCTTCGAGTAGGGGTAAACTATGACCATTACCTGCCTATGAAAGCGTGTGTACATGTGGCTACACAGAAATGTTGACAACAAAAAGAAGGAATCAGATTCAAACTATGTGCCATGAATCTATGGTTACTGCTATACTTGCCACCTGCAGTCAAGTGCTTTCATCCCTTTCCAAAGGGGGAACGGATGGAAAAAAAGGAAGGGAAGGTATAACGTTGACATATTTTCTGGATGCACACATCTCAATTGAATAGTACACCACTGTATTTATATTTGTGTGTGCATCTCAGTGAGGCAATCCTGGTATTAATGCTCAAAGATATATTTACTACTCTCATCATGCCACATATATTACATTGATACGCAGAAACCTATACCATTTTAAGGAAACATCAAGCACTATTTTACATTAAATTTTAAAAATATGGTGGTGAGTACAAGCAACATGCACAAACATACCTACCTTTTTGGAAGCCTGCAGCAAAACAGAAAAGAATAAAGATTTCAAGAAGTGAAGATTATTTTCTACTACAAAATATAATTGTATCAACTATGTTAAAAATACAGCAAAAATAACATTTTTCAATTTTTTCAAATTTGCTTAATTTATACTGATAAGTTCAAATTCTTATTCATTTTGCTGATGTGAATAAATTTGGTGTCACTAAACATTTTTCCACACAAAACAACACATGCGTTACATAATGTATTTGATGATTTGTTTCAAATTTTCATTTTTAAATACTAAATACAATCTTGGTTAACATCAAAGATTGAGGACTTGATGATCTACACTATATCATTTTAAACTGTTAGAAAAAAAATATCACAGATTTTTTAAACTGACATGTGCTGCAACACACACATTTATAGGTAACATTAACATATAGCATGACAATTATATTTGCTTAAAATAAATGTAATAATTTGAATACCCAACTAAAAAAAATTAATTTAATTAAGTAATACATGTACATGTAAAACAAGTAATAAAAAACTCAACCACATACAAATTGGAAACAGACGTATTGCTGAAGGGAAAAATTAACATAAATTACTTCACGAACAGGTGGCATGCTCAAGAACATTTACTACTAATTCCAAACTTATTTGTTACGCTGACAAGAATCCATTTTATTACATTACTAAAATGGTATGTTTTCCCCTTTTACATAATTCAATAACAGCAGCAATGAAAGTTGAGAGTCTTGATAAAGCATAGGAAGTTAGTGCCTACATGAGTCATAATGTTTGGTGTATGCAATATATCTTACACTCAATAATTCATCATTTTGTCTGCACTGGAATACCAGTATGACATTCAAAAATTGTTTCATTATTTTAATTCTAACAAAATTTAATGAATGTGCAAAATATTATAATTTTAATATATTATTTTTGTGAAAAGCTTTAATACAAATATTTAATAGCACAGCCAACACTCAATTTAATAAACTATATGGTGTATGTCATGTCCATTGTTCCCATTTCACCTTACTGTCTAGGGAATAGAATACAGTTAGTTTAGACCATGAAATTAAACACAAAATCATGATGGCTTTTGTCTACAATGCCAGACAGGCCAGCACATGTTATGAAAATGTCTCATTCTTCAAACTCCCAGAGACCGGGAAGGTAATATGCATCATCCAACCCTTCCGCAATAGGAGTAGGGGGGACAAATGACCTACCCTTTGCAGGTGCAGATGGGACCCTGCTAGGCAAGCAACTCTCAAACTGCCAGGAGCATAAGGGGAGGAAATAAGGTTGCACCTGATTGTTCCAAGCAACAGCAAAATTTGCACAAAGACAGCTGAAGTAGAAATTCCTGCAAGTTAAAGGCACAAAGAGAGAAATGTGCCGTGTGCTGGTTGCTAGGGAACACACACTACCATTATACATTCACACAAACAAACCATTTAAGGTGACTACATATTGAAGAAAACAGACATAAAGTTGCACTTTACAGCATGTGAAGTTTAACACGTAGAAGAGATAAAGTTAGAATTATGCCAACAGCATTACGTGTGGGTGCAGTATAATGTCATAAGTACCCACACGATGGCACTGTCATGCACAAAAGGGTAGAAAGGGTACATTTTTAATAAAGAATCACATTTGCAAACGACATTACCAGATGTTTGCATGACAACAGTAGCTACCATGCACAGAACAAAAAGATGAGAGAGAGAATGATGCATGGTACAAAATAGGGCAACGCAATACATCTTGTGTAAGATAACGAATACTACATAGAAAATGTGGCTGGCAAGCCGGCTGTGTGGAACCTCTTGCCTGTAATGCTAGGTGTAAAAGAATACATTTTGTAAAATCCTGGAAAACAGTATTACAATTTTTCAAAATCTGTAGGCTTATCTAGGTTCTTTAATGGCTGGAGGTCTTAAAAAAATTAAAGAGATAATAATTTCTTAATTTATTTACAAACAATCCAAAAAAAATACACAAGACAATAAATGGCACTCGCCTACTATTTACAAGTGATATTTACATAATCATCTATCACCTGAAGAAATTAACTTATAAACACTTAAAACCAGTCTTTATAGCAGTTTTATAACACCTACTGAATTACTATTAAAATTACACATTTGATACATGACAGTTCCAGTATTTACAATTCAGTCCCACTTAATTTTGTTCCAGATACCACTAGTCTTTCCTGCCCAGAATGCTTTAGTGCCCAGAGCACTCCCATAGACATGTGGCTGTCTACTGGTCAGATACCTCACATTCCACGGCACTTTTGCACTCTCGTCTGTCTCTGCTGCACACACCCGTTTGTAGCGTTTTCTCACACCGTTGCTCGCCATTGGTTCACTCTTCACCGCACTTCACCAGATGGTTGTCACAAACTGCCAACCCTCTGGCTGCGGTGGTATTTATAGTGGTTGGTGTCCTGATCCAGAATCTTCTTCACATGTCAGGATGCACATAAGGATGAGATTACCAGAAATTTCTAGCAATAGCTCACCGCCAACACCTTCAGAAGGGAGATAAGGGGACAGTGATGCCAGTGTCAGGTGTTAATCATTCTCTGCCCACCCAGCAACATAGCGGTGGCCAGGTTCGCGTGAATCACCTCCCCCACTGCATCAAGACTAGCCGCATGCACCCAGTGCGGGAGTCTACACCCAACACTGCCCCCTCCTCAAGTATGTTTGTCCCAAGCAGTCTCTCCAACTTCTGGACCTTTGTAGAGTGCCAGTCGGTCAATGTGGACAACCTTAGGCTGTACCCAAGAGCACTGTCTACAAATATAGTCAATTACCAATCTTAGGCTTCACCCAAGAGCATTGTCTACAAATATAGTCAATGATATCATTGATCTGCTTCAGGATACTGTATGGACCTTCCCAACATTTCTATAGCTTCGGGGATTATCCCATCCGCCTTTGGAGGTTGTACAGCCACACCAGCTGTCCTTGAAAAACCACTACAGGCATACTCCAGTCTAATTGTGTTTCATTCTGTCACTGTAAATTTTATGGTGGCCCCAAACAAACTCATGAATGCCTATTAGCCTCTGATATAGTTAACTAGCAAATTCTGAGGTGGGCTTCTTCTCACACTAGTACTGGATATCCGCTTCTTCTTATACTACTACTGGATATCCGAACAGCAGGTCACCAGGGAAGCAGAGCTATTTCCCAAACAGCTGTTACCCTTGCTTATTAGTGGAGTGCTGGACAATATGCCACAAGAAATAATAGTACCCTGGAGTCCCAATGCTTCTGGTTGTCTTCCACGAGGATCGCCAGGTATTGTTCCAGGGTACGGTTTAACTTCTTGACCATTCCATCTGACTGAGGATGTAATGCAGTAGTACGAATTTTCTTCAATCCTAAAATACTTGTTACTTCTTGGAAAATAGTTGCTTCAAAATTTTGTTCTTGATCAGAATGAAGTTTGAGTGGCACTCCAAATCTGAAGAATACATACTCTACAAGTGCATGAGCCACAGTGCACTTGCTTTGGAACTGATATGACCTCAGGCCAATTGGTGAAATAGTCTTGCCTTACCACAACGTACTGATTCTCCCTCTTAGTGACTGGTAATGGACCGAGGAGGTCTACTGACATCCTCTCACATTGGGCCCCAACATTGAATTTTTGAAGGTTATCTTGTCCCTTATTCCTTAGACTCTTCTTTGAAGTATAGGCATCACACAGATGGCACAACATCCTAACATCATCCTAGCAATGGAGGCAATAGAAGCTGAGTAAACTCTAAGGAGAGTCTTATTTACACCAAAGTGTCCACTTGCTGCTGTATTATGTATTTATTTTAGGACTTCTGGGATTCTATACTCTGTGTGACCAATTGTAAGTGACTGTTCCCCATCATTACTTTCCCAGTTTCGGTAAAGCACACAATTGTTCAGTAGGAGGGAATTCCAATGTGTCCAATATGCATTGACTGTCGGGCCAACACTGGATACCTCCTCCCATTTTGGTCAACATCCAGCTTCTTTCCACTACAATATTGGATGCAAAGTGGGGTTAAATATTAAGTTGATATTTTATAATGTCCTTATCATCCCACGTCGGTGACTCATCGCTAGATTCAGACCCTTGGATTCTTTTCCTTCTTGCCTTCAATGATACACAAACAACCCTTTTCTTCCTGGAATTCCCAATGACAACAGAAAGGCTAGCATGGTCTTCTGGAAAAGTGTATCTGCATTGCTGTGAAGATGTAAACACCTGTGATGTATTTCAAAGTCATATTCTTGCAAGTGCTGTATCAACAGGGCTTTTGACCTTTGAGTTCCTGAAATTTAGTAACCAGCATAATGAAGCATTATCAGGTCTTTGGATGAAGTGTGTGCCATAAAGGTAGGGGTGAAAGTGTGCAATTGCTTTTACCATGGCCAGAAGCTCCCTGCATGTCACACAGTAATTTCTCTCAGGTTTGTGTAGCACCAGTGGCCTCTCCTTTCCATACTGGATTTGAGATAACACAGCACTGACACCTACATCGCTAGCATCAGTACACAGAATGAACTCATCCTAGTTACTCAGGAAAGTGACTTTGCGATTGTGGGGAAACCAAACACAAATCAATGGTAATAAGCACATGAGCCCCGGAAACTTCGTACTTCAGTTTTGTCAGTTGGTTGACTCCAATCTCATATTTCTCTGGTTTTCTCAAGGTCGGTTTCAATCCTATGTACACACACTACATGTGCCAAAAATTAAATTTAGTTTGGAAAAGGTGGCATTGCTTAGGAGCCAATTTCTGGTTGGATGTCCCAACTTTTTTAAAGACATGGTCTAGGCTTGTCAGGTGCTCTTCAAATCTCCAAGGGGAGGACTTGCTCCAACAGATGTTCAAAGGTGGTAAGGACATTGCATAGCTCAAAGGGCATAACCTTGAACTGCCACGTTTCTTTCACTTGGACATGAAAGGCAGTCTTTCCTTAGCTTTTTGAGCCACCTCGCATTGCCAGTACCATTATGAACCTGCTAGGCTGTTCAGTGCATTGTCTATTCATGGGAATGAATAAGAATCTTTATTGGTCACATTATTAAGTTGGCAGTAATCAACACAAAATCTCATAAGGCCACCTTTGTTTTTAATAAGCACAATGGGAGAGGACCATGAACTGACTGATGGTTCTATCACATCTAACTCCTCCATCTCTTTCAGAATATCCCAATCACCTCATGTGACACTAGCGGTAGTTGCCTTGGTGGCTGCTTTATGGGTCTGGCGACCCGTGTGAATGTGATGGCATGCAACATTAGTTCTGCCATGGTCATTTGGCCCACAGGAGAAAGCATCCTTATTTCTCTGTAGTAATTCTGAGACAGCCTTCTCTTGTCACCAGTTAAGGTCTTCTCTTGTTCTTGTTAGCAGTTACCCCAGGGCATCTGGTATTTTGTGAAATCAAAGCTCCAGAACATTTGGAAGTAACTGTGAGACTTGCTTGCAAACCCCTACTGTGGCCCTCTCCTCAATATGAACAATATTGTCAGATTACTGACAGATTGTAAGTTTGAAGAGACCTAAGACCTTGCTACAATGACATCTGGTAGAATATCACCTTTATGGGCTGGTTCGATTATGCTCAACAATCTGACAAATTTTCCCTGGCATCTGCTAGTAATAACAATTTCACTAGAAGTGAGGAATACAATGGACTAACTACACATTACTGAGCACCTCACTGGTGAAGATAAATCTCATCATGTTGACACTACCAACTCGGTATTGCCTGCATGTAGCACCCCCAGTCAAGTGTCGATACATCTTCCCAAAAGGTATTCATCCTCTATTTCTGCTAAGTAAATATTGTGCTCTATGATACGGTTACAAAGTTTCAACTGTACCGCTCTCTTACCTCTGAGTGACATGGTCTCATCCGTTACTGTAATCAAATAGCAATGTTTCATGCTCATTGGACGATTGATG
>NQII01000081.1:394513-420505 GCA_002778355.1 Clitarchus hookeri | reverse complement strand
GGGGAGAGTAGGCCTGAGGATGTCCGGTCTTACCACCATTATAGTCGCCCCTGTGTCAACGACCATCTGGCAAGAAACACAGTTCAGGCTCCCCTCCATCAATATGCATTGGGTCTAATTGTGATGCCTTTACCCACCCCTAGCCAAGATGTACCCATACTTCAAAACTGCTGGGCCTCTCCTACAACAGCTACATTGGCAGCGATCTCCACCTTCTCCTTGCTGCCCACAGTCATTAGCTCTGTGGTGGTCAATCGCAGTCCCTACTCAGCTGCTGACCCTAAGTATCTTATTTCCTGCTGATGTAGGAACTCTTGCCATTCCTTTTTCAGGGTGCTCACCTCCTGGTCCACCTTCACTAGACATTGTGCATCCTTTCACACACTCACTCACTCAATTTAATTATTCCCTAACTCGCTAATACCTTCTATCTTTCTGTCACCATTTTCATTCACTATCCATTTTCTAATCCACATTTTCATTCATGCTGTCTATTTTATTCTGCCGTTTGTTGAGTGCTTTGCTAAAACTGTCCATTTTCCTGTCCCCAACTTTGCTAACACGTTCTTCTTGTCTACCAATTCACTAACACTACTAAATGACTATTTATAATATTATTTACAAAACTATTTACAGACTCCCTAACACTGCTTATTTGGCCAATGAGACCTTCCATTAAAGAATGCAGTGCTTCCATGTCTGCCAACTTTCTCTTAGTTATCATTCACTGTTAAATAATCTTAATGATGTGGTTTAATGCTATAATTACTTAATAACTTACATAGCTGTCTGACATATTTACAATTTTATTATTGAATTAGTGCCTCCAATCATTTCTGACACCAGTGTTACAATTTTTAAAGCATGTAAGCTAAGCCAGGTTTTTTAAGTGATAGACATTTTAATTGAATAAAATAGCTATTCATAATTTCTTAATTTATTTACAAACAATTAGGATATACTCACGACTTAATATTTTGACAATAAACGGCTATTGCATGCTATTTAAGCTATTATTTACATAACCGTCCATCACCTCACAAAAACTATTACAATCAAACATTTACAACCAGTCTTTATAAACAGTTTTTAACACCTACTGAATTATTATTATTAAAATTACATATTTCATATTTAGCAGTTCCAGTATTCAGAATCAAGTCAGTAAGTACAATCAACTCAGTATCACTTGTCCACTTAGTCCCACATTGTTTCAGTTCATATATAACCAGTATTTAATATCTGGAATGTTCTGGAGCACCCCGAGTGCCCCTCTGCACAGCCACACTCTACTCGTTGGGCACCTCACCCTCCAACAGCACTCACTCACTCATCCGACCCTGCAGCATACACATTCGTCTTCCGCAGTCTCTCACACTGTTGCTTGCCATTGGTTCATGCCACACTTTGCCAGATGGCTGTCACAGATTGCCGACCATCCTGCTGTGGTGGTATTTATAGTGGCCAGCATCCTGACTCAGATTCTTCTGCACACGTCAGACTGTGCTTAGGGAAGATATTACCAAAAAGTTCATAGAATAGCTCACTGCTACCAGATCCTCCACAGGAGATGAGGGCACTGTGAAGCCAGTTCAGGCAAACTGTCAATCATTCCCAGTCCGCTTGGCAAAATAGATGCGGCCGGGTCCGCTAAGTCACCTCCCCACTGCTTAGAGACTGGCCACCCGCACCCAGCACAGGAGTTCAATGTGTAGTAATAGAAACCCATTAAAATCCACCAAGTTATTATTATAATTTCCATACACCACTATGACCAACAGTCTAATGAAATAAAAGTTCCTCAGCATTACTCAAAATTATAATAAAATTTAAATGCTTTAAATAAAAAAAAAAACATTAAGAAAAATTGGAAATTTTAAAACCTGGCACAGACTCCCCTGTGAAAGTGGACACTGGGGTGTTTCTTCAGGTGCATATACTTGGCTAAAAAAAAGTTTACCTAAACACCACAAACTATGGGCAAGTGCAAATACACATAACACAAACACCTTAACTACTGAATAAATATGACACAACACTGATCGTGATCTGAAAGCAAAATATAACATTAACTATAATTATATTAATTATATCAAACTACACAAGCTTACAATTAAAGTAGTGTGTACATAATTAAAATTAATGAAGACCATCCTTAAAACTAAGATCATAGACCATTTGCAAACAACTTGCAAAACAGTACCTAGAAATATTTCTTCGAAATCAAAAAAGCTGAAGTCAACTCAGCTAAATTAATTGAATATTCCACAAAAATTTCACATTGAATATTGGTTATTAGTTACTGATTATTAGTTATTTGTCAACCATAGCAAAATATTTATGTATGTCATAGGTAAAAGAAAATTATCAGGTAGCTGATTATTCCAAATGAGCACCACGATGATGCTTAAAAAACAACACATGCCAGCTAATATGAGGCTGGAAATTTTCTTGAGTTGTGAGAGGTGGACTCAAGCAACAAACTGACCATTATAAGGATCACAAATTGCAACAGTAACAAGAGTGAAAAGTGTATCTGATAAGGGCATTTCCACCTAAATTGAGTTTAGCTGCCTTTTTATCATGGCTCTGTTCAAAGTGAACAAAGATTGAAAAGAAGGGAGGTTCATACGTAAAAAAATTAGCTCTAAAGGAGTAGAATTGTGTCCCTCAAGACGAGCATGACTGAATGCAATTTTCAACCATTCAATGTCTTGATACCATCTGCCCTGGCTGTCAGTATGAAAGGCAATTAAGAGCTGAATGGAGATTCCTTTTGAAGTGCTCCACATGTGACGGCTGGTGAAAGTAAGGTGTGATGGTAATATGTTGGATGTCATGAGTGAAAAACATGTTCTTAAATTTCCTGGACTTATTGTGGACCATTGTCTAAGATTGTAATAGAAGAAACATAAGAAACTTTGAAAATAAAATTTTTTAGTGTAGAAATAGTTGTTTCTGAAGTAGATTTACAAAGTGGAACTAGCCATTCAAATTTAGTAACTGCATTTATGTGTATCAACAACAATGTATTACCATTACCTGACTTGGAGCAAGGCAAATCCAAATAAATAAATATTTTCTGTAATAGTTGCTCTGCAATGTCAAATGAAAATGGTACCCTGCACAGGATTGCTTAATACACGAAGTTCCCTAGTTTTACTCTTTCTAAAATACCTTGATACATACCTTTCCAGATAAACATATACCTAAATGCATTGATTTTTCATATAAATTTTAAGATGAACACCTAGACAAGATGAGTGAAAACACTTAAAAACCATATCACAATGATCCAAAAGTAAAATTATTTTATGCTCTCTTGAAGAACGAGATTCACAAAGTAAAACAGTCTTAAACATTTTATACTGTTTAGATGCCGTACCTTTCTAAACCTGATCAATAATGTCACTACGGTAAGGATCGAACTTCTGATGAGTCGCAATATCCTGAAACGCTAATGGAAAATTAGTTAATAAATCATAACAAAAATCACAGTTGAGAAAAGGTTTCCTAAGAAAATTTTTCAAACATGCGTGATAATGCATTTGCAACAATATTTTGAGTACCATGGATGTGTTGAATATGAGGAAAGAAATTTTAGCAATTTAACAGCCTAGTTTTCCTAGTTGTTCAGGAGGAGCAAGTATCCATGAGCGTGCTTGGTTCCTTATGTTCCGAAAATTACCAAAGACAGATTACTGCCAAACACTATTTCATATGCTCCTGCTGTGTCAGGGTACTCAATGTAAAAGCAACGGCCTGTCTATGCCCATTAATTTCATATGACAACACAGCACTGACTGCTGTGCTCGAAGCATCTATATGAATAATGACTAGCTTAAAAAATTTAACAATCCTGAGAATAGGTGGGCTGGCAATAGCTTGTTTCAAAAATTTAATTTTTGTTTTGTTCCTTGCTCCAAACAAATTTTGCTCCTTTCTTATTGGTGCAGCATGTTCAACAAATTTTGGAATGAATAGAAATTCACCATACCAATAAAGCATTAATTTCTGATTGATTTGGTTTGGTCTGGGACAAATAAAACACTTTTCTCTGAAACTAAAAGACCCGAGAAGGAAATTTCTTTGAGAGCATACTTTACCTTCTCAAGATTTATAGTGAGACCTGCCTCACACAGTCTTTCCAATACTTCCCCTTGGATGGATAGCATGCTGATCAAAATTTCTGATTTCATTACCAAGTCATCTAAGTAGTTGAAAGCATACTTAAATTTAACGTCTCCAAAGACCTGATTGAGAAAAGGGTGAGCACCTGTGTTCCACAACAATTTAAGCCAAACACACTAGAATATTTGGCCTTACTAAACCAGCAGAAAGCCGAATTCAAATTTGATAACAGTACACACTTAAAACCAATTTATTTGTTTAGAAGGTGGTAATCCACCACTCGTTAGTGACCATTTCCCTTTGGTAGAAGGAAAGCAGAGGACCTAAAATATGATTTTGATTGCGCTATAAGCTTCTTGTCTAACAGATCCTGAATTTTATTTCTCATTGCCTCCATTTTTGGAAGTGCCAATTCATAGCAATGGCACTTAACAGGTTTACAATACAGCAGTTTAAAGTCATATTGTACAAGAACAGTACACCCTAATTTTGAGATTAGAACATCAGGAAAATCAGCATACAAATTCTGAATGACAATTTGTTTTTCCTTATTAAAGTGTTTTAAGTTAAGAGGACTCAATTACCTGCTATTTAACAGACATTTACTTCTTCACTATTTATAAAAGAAATGACCACTTGCTGATTGAATTTAAACATTATGCATATGGCTTATACATCAAGAAGCATACTTGTCATTGAAATTAAATCTGAACCCAGAATTAGATTAGTTGCAAGTCTTTCACACATCAAAAGTAGGAAAGTCCATGTGAACATGTCAATTTTGATTTTCACAATGGCAACTATACTGATTAGCAAGGGTTGATCCGAAGCCGTAACCCACACCAAATTGACTGGCGCAGTTCAGTTTACTAGTTCCTCTTCTGTGTAGCAAGATGTGGCAGAAATTACTTTATTAATAGTAAAATGTTGCAACACTTTCTTTTCTTAAATATCCATTTTTCCTACATTTCCTATTGCTGAAACAATGCCTATTGTTACCTAAATATCATCAACAAAGTCTTTAAAAAATAAATTGAATAAACTTTTATATTAAAATTTTTATTTCTCACAAATTTCTTATTTTTGCTCAATTTACTTTGATTGGGTGGTTCAAACACTTGGTTTAGGCCATAGTCCTACACATTTCTTTGATATTTTTGGGTTTTCTCCTTCTCTTTAAAGTGGATTGGATGAAACCTTGATAATGTTAATTTGCAGGAATTTCAGATTATGGTTATAAGGGAAGGGGATTGGAGGGGTGTTGCAGAGTACCAGTAGGGGTTGTAGAGGGTATGTGGGATGGAATGGGGGTAGTGGAAGGGTGAGATGTTATTGTTCACTGCTGGGGTGTAATTGTGGTGTGTGACAAGGCTGATCTGAAAGGGGTTGTGACTGAGGGAGTGAGAGGTAGTAAAGGAGCTGGAGGGATGAGAGGAAATCTACAGAATGCTACATAGCTTGGAACAAAATAAGAGAATGTTGGCTAGGGAGGGATGAGAGTACCATGTCTGGAATTGCAGATGGTGTGCAAACATTAGTGGAAATTACTACTGCTGAAGTCAACTCATTATGACATGAGTATTGCCTTGAGCTCCAGCAAGATCAAAACAAAATAAATGAGATGGAGATGAAATTGGGTGGAATTCCTCTACATTATGTGTGAGCTACATTGCCATACAATGAAAATAGCCCACTACAAAGAAACCATGCAACAACCATGAAACAATGTAAATAATGAGAGTACAGGCTGGTATGCACACAATCCCAAGTTGGCACGCTTGCATTTGACTGCACTCCCAGCAGTGGCGCTTCAAGCACCAACCAGCAGTTATAGACACTGGTGTGTAGTCAAAGTCACATTAACACAAGAAACACCAAACGATACCAAGCAAGCTTACAGAGTGAAGAATAATGCTGGGAAGACACCAAAGACATTGCTTTACACAACTGAAGAACTTCGAGAGAGGACTCATAATCAGTCTGAAAACTGTAGGGTGATTTATAGCCCACAACGTGTATTGTTCAAACCATACTGTCCGAAGCGGTTGGGAGCAATGGATATGTGAAGACCCTCGCACATGGAGGATCAGCTCAGGACGGACAAGACCAACTATCAGTTGAGAGGATCGACGGATCATGCGCCATGTATGGAGGGATCCCATGGCAACCCAATCCATGATACTGGCCAATATTGGGGCTCTTGTATGCCTGATGCCTTGCGGAAGCAATCTGCGATTCTAATGCCAATTATATGTACTGCCATTAGCTCTACAACAGTGGCGGCTTTGTTTGCAATGGTGTCAGACCAAAGCAATGTGAAACACCACAGACTGGCAATGTGCAGTGTTTAACAATGAGTGCCACTTTGTTATGATCATCGCACCCGGATGTAGAGGACCCCTGGTGAATGCCACAATCCCAAACTCACTATTGAGTGGCACATTTCCTCCACAGCAAGCATTATTGTCTAGATAGCCATAACCTACGATAGCCAAACTGCTCTCGTCATGTTATATGGAACATTGGCAGCCTAGCGGTTTGTCGACGAGATCCTACGCCTGCATCTGCTCCCATTTTTGGCCAGGATTCAAGGTGTGATATTTCAGAAGGATAACTCCCGATTGCACACGGCACGGGTCACCCAGGACTGCCTTCATCATGTCCAAACACTACCATGGTCTGCCCTCTTCCTTGACATGTCACCAATTGAGCATGTGTGGGACCAGTTAGAATGCCAGCTGCTGCCATGCAACATTATTCTGTATTTAGAACACACCATCCAACAATTGTAGGCCCATATGCCTCAGGACATCTGGCATCTGCTCGACTCCATGGTAGACCGTGTTGTAGCGTGTATCGCAGTGCAAGGAGGCATGATGCACTACTGAAGATGATCGGATAGCATTTCACAGAACCATTTGTAATTGTACTGCTGCTCTGTGTGATCATGTGTATCTGTAAAGACCTGAAAAAGTGTTTTTTTTTCCCTCAAAAATATGTTATTTTTGTCAAAAACAGCACATATTTTCTTGCTACAAAAATGCAGGATTCTACATGAGAATTGCTCCAATTTTTCATGTGCTCTTTATAAAGACATTCATAATTTGAGAAATGTCACTATTCGTAAAACCTGAAATTGGCAGTGTTATTCCTATTGAAAAGCAGTGATTTTTAAAAATTGTTATTTCCTTGCAAAAATACCTAACTTCCAGAGAAATATACAGTTAAGTTTAGACAAAACCACTAGTTTCCTTTATCAACAGACAACATTGAAAATAATTTCACATTTTCTTAGTTAAGATTATGTATTCTGCCTGGCACCTGGAATGGTCATAATGCACTGGCAAAGGCTTACTGTTTCATGAAGAGACTAATGTAAACAATTTACATATGATTATAAAAGCACTGTTAAAAAAAATAATAAAAGTGCCTTGTACGAACAGAACAAAAAATATCATAGAAATCTACCTTTATCTTTTTAACTATCTAAACTTTCAACAACAGATTTTTTTGTTAGGCCCGCTGACAAAATTTTTATTTGTTCAAAACGTGTCATTTTTTATTGCACATATGTACAAAGAATATACATGATAAAAATGCAGTTCGCTGGAAGATTAGAAGGTAAAGATAAGTGATAATTCAATTTACAAATATATTCTACATTAGTACATGGATATAAACACATTTTTCACAGTCACGCCTTTTTGTTAAAAAAATTAAGAATTGTTGGATAAAACGTGACGATGCTACGAATGTAAACAAACTCGGTGAGCTAGTTGGCGCAAATTCCATAGATAATATGGTGCTTGGTAGACGTGAACACTACAACGGCGGGGTTTCCTAACTAGCAAAAACCTTTTGCAGGGCCGTGCACTAGAATGTTCACGCAAAGTGATGCATCATCACTTGCACTCATGTTATCTATGGCCGTAAACACACGTGGAAAGTAACACTTGTGCTCATGTTATCTATGGCCACAAACACACGTGGAAAGTAAAACATGTTTTTGTTTATGGTGATAAATCAAAGAAATCTACTGGCCAACTATGCATGCATTCGTATTTGAATCTGCAAACATGTCAAATACGTCATAAGAAGCAACTATGTGGCACAAAACAATAATAATTAACAAAAATACTACAGGATTTTGTACAATTACGGAATTACAGCTAAAATTTAAAAAGATCGTAATTTTTCATTTTTTATGTGAAAATTCACGTTATTTTTTGTGTTATCACGTTTTCTAAATTTCCATGTCTCTACTTATCTGTATCACTGCCTCTATAATGTTTATATACCATCCAACACACCTTTCTATGTGAGCTTTTTTTATTTTTTGGCAATGTATACTGAAAGGTGGTGAAGGGAATGAAATGAGAGTATGAAGGAGTGGATTCAAAAGATCCAGCTTCCACACTTACAATGTGAACACAGATTTCCTTTTGTACAATCCTGTAGTTAAAAAATGTTTTATGATTGGGCGACTTAGAAACAGACTCTAGTTTGATATGGCAAAATGTCCAAATGCTTCTTGTGGCTCTGTTGTATACTCGTTCAAAATTTTTTTCACTTGAATTAAATATGTGATGTATCTGGCCCTGGAATAACAGCTGTAAAACTGTAAGTATGTGTATCACATGAGTTAGCCTGGTCAAACACCTATGTACATCAGCCTGATACAAACTGTCATGTAATGAAACTACTGTGTCATTTAGCTCCACAACTTTGTCCAAGCAAGTTTTAAACATGTCCATTCAATCAATGTTTTTCAAGTAGTCCACTGAGGATGGAACACAATTTATCAACGCTATGCGCACTTGTCAGCGTAATTGATGTCTATCTCCAGACATGCTGAGATTAAGAGCCCACAGTTCATGAATAAGTTTGTCCTTGAGAAGGTACTCAGAAACGATAATACTCTCAATCTTAAAAAAACTACAGTTAACACAGTGAATTGACAAGAAATGAAAAAGTAAAGAGTTAGTGACACAAGATACTAACAGCATACTTAGCATAACACTTAACCAACATGCACATCGCTAAGTTACCAAATGTATGTATCAACCCAAACTAAGTATAATATTATAACTAAAATTTAATAATATTGGTGAAAGCCAATAAATAAAATCCTNCATCGCTAAGTTACCAAATGTATGTATCAACCCAAACTAAGTATAATATTATAACTAAAATTTAATAATATTGGTGAAAGCCAATAAAACACACAAGAAACATCATGGAAAGCGATGTAAACACACAGGGGCAAATTACAGTGGTAATAAGGGGATAGATAGAACACAACATGTGAAAAGTGCTAAACACACACAGATAAAAATGGAAAATATAATGTTACCCGTTTAGTTGCTGACAACAGGTTATTAAGCTCTATATAAATAAATTTATTAATACAGTTGCACGTAAAAAAGTTAATTCTGAAAAACGTGAAAAATAAACAGGATACCATTAAGTAGAGCAGTAAATAACCTTGCCTATAAACTGTATACCATTTACTTTGGTTCATCCACGCTTCAACCAACGTGCAACAGTAACCATGTTCTGCTACCAGTTGGGTGTCCATGAATGACTAAAAGATCATAATAAAAAATTATTCAATATTTTTTAACATATGCAGTGAGTCCTTAGCAACAAAAGTATAAAAAAATGCCACGAAACACAAATATATGGCACAAAAAAGTAGGTAGTAGAGCTTAATGTCTCGACAGCAAGGTAATTAGTGAGAGAGCAAGCTGCCCATAGAAGCAGGAATGAGGAGAAAATAGGCCATGGCCTGTAGTAAGGAACCATCCCAGCATTCACCTGGAGTGATTTCGGAAAACCGAAATTATAATGGCTTGACAGGGATTCAAACTCAGGTCCTCCCAAATGTGAGGCCAAAGTTTAACCACTGTGCCACCTCGCTTTATGTGGAACAAGAAATAAACAACTTAAAACTAAATAGACCGTAAAAATAAACAACAAAAATGGGAAGCATTCACTCATTAAATTAACACACCGGGCTGTTGTACATATATAAAAAAGAAAATATTAAATGCATGACTTTCTTGTATCAACAGCAACATGATTTTTCATTAAACTTTAGAAGTAAAATAACATTAAAAGCAATTGACTGCTCACAGCTTAAAATTACCAAATGGAAAACCCTATACAATTAAAATTTAACAACATAAATTACTTTAGATAAAAATAATTTGGAAGTAAATTTCTTTCATGCACGATATTTGTGATAAATGGAAAATATACATGTTTTGAATTTGAACATCAAAGCTTTAAATATTACATTCCAGTCTGCAGAAACAGGCAAATGTAGACCATGGAAAATAAAGATATTTTATTCACTGCCAAAATTGAACATCATGAGCTTAGAAAACTTTCATGATGATGCTGTCAACAGAGAGGCAACATAATGCAAGAAAAGGTTTAAGCCGGCATGTGTATCCTTGCTAAAATACAATTCAAAAGCCCAAATAAATCAGTAAATTATTAACTCCTGCACTAGGAAAAGTAAACTATGAAACAGTAGCAGTACTCGCCAAGGAGGGAAACAGAAGAATATCCAAATAAAAAATGACATCATGGTGAAACTTACCAAACAGTACCAACCACAACACACCACAAAATATGTTTATAACAAATACATTGGCCAAAGTACAAATAAATATGTGCATGTGCATGAAATCTATGCCTATGGCCTGAGCTTTTTCAGCGGCACAACATCCTGCCAGTTAGCAATGGTATCAAACCACTGCCAATTTGTACCATTCCACCAAGCTGCCCCAAGTTGTATTTAAGACAAAGTGCAGTAGCACTCAAAATCTATTTTTCTCTTCATTCTTTTGCAGGTGCCTTGCTCCGAGTCATCCAGCTGGAAAGCTCATTGCTTAGTCGCACCTTCAATATAAGGCAAACGGTTGCTCAGTGGTCAGCTGGGGTGGCTAGGGATAATGTTTACAATATTGACAATATGTTGGCAGACAGGTTATTTTTAATGCTGCCAATCACCCCAGCAGAGGAGAGGAAGTGCCGCTGAGGGTTTCCATTACCTTGGGGAAGTATATAGCAGGCTACCCAGTCAGCTGCTGCATACTCCGAGCCAATGACTGTTATATGTACGAAACTGTACACATGTGGCACTGGGAGTGATCTGTGGAACTATGATTCCTATTACTGCACATCTAGTAGCATCTGGCCAAGACTAATCCATGTGGTTGACGAGGTCCAGGTGCATGGTACATAAACACCCACCTTGGGAGAGTTTGGAGGTGGATCACGGTGAAGTACTGATGGGAAGCAATATGTTCTATTGTGTACAAGTCTGTGTTCCATGACAAGGTCTCTGCAGCCTAACTCTGGAGGGCTTGAACTTCAAAGCAATTTGCTTGGATAAGCTTGCCATCCAGATATTCTGAGCAGTGGGAAAATAGACCAGGACAGTAGTTATAAGGAACAAAAATAATGACCGAGGCAATGTTACTCAAATTGCTCATTTGAATAGAAGGGCCAGATTACTGCCGCTGCATGTCCTGCCCCAGACTCGGAGATCTAAGGGCTAACAACAAGCAAAACAGAAAAATACTAATCATTTAATTACAACTTTAAAGAGTAAAACAAGCTATTTAAACATATCTGCACACAACTGTTTACAAGTGCAATTAACCATTCCAACTAAAAGAAATATTTATTTTACCCACAATAATGCTTAAAATTCTGCAAAAAATAAAACAAGGAGAGCAGGTTTAAAAGCAAGTTATAGTTTATTTTTAATGGATGTAAAACTCTCAGGAAGATAAAGTCAGTTTCAAAGTATACTATAATTTGTAGAATTAAATTTTTGTTTATGCATTATTATACTATACATTTTTATTTTTATTAATAATATTTACAACGAACTGTGAGAAAAAAAAAAAACTGTTACAGTATAAGTGGTATAAGTTTACCAAATGACTGCATATATGTAACTAAATTATTTTAACACACAATTTTTAAATACTACTGGTTAATAGCATTGCTTTAAGCTAGTAGGTTAATGGTAGGGGTAGACCAGGATACGGGAAGATTTCCTGGTGCACCCTCCTTTGATAGTGGTCTGGGACCCTCCCCTTGGCAGGATTTTCCCCTGCAGTATTTACAATCCTTGCTGATTTTCTGTACTGATCTGGACCTGGTACCTTCCAACCTCCTACAAAACTGAAGAGCTTTTACTGCTGGAATTTTCGAAGATCTATTCATTTTCTTTTTGTACAAGGTCTATAATATTTTTTTTTTGCAACTGCCAGTAACATTCCAATGAATAAACACAATTTATCAATAATCAAGCAATTAAATAATAATCAATCAATCAGTGTCCTATTAGTAAAATGAACAGGTAGTAATAGCAACCTCTGGACGAGTACTGGTTTCTCATGGCGGGTGGACCCAGACCCTCTTTACCAGGGGTTATTCCATATCTCCATAATGGTGCCTTCCACTTTGCGAGACTTTTCCACCACCATCTCTTACTATAGCCAGTCCACCTCGCACTAATTGGGTGATTACTTACAATTATACTAACTTTAAACCTATGCCAAAAACTGCACATACATTTGTGTCGTACCTAAGAGGACTTGTAAAAATATGTTTACTCAAGGATTTTTACAGATAACCCTTTTTTTTAATAGTACATCCCAACCAAAATCATATTAAAAGACTTCTCTCACCTACACTCCTTGCCATTTTCCAAATTAGTTTGATAACTCAATCCATACTACTTGACAATTTTCAAAATAATTTGAACACTTATTCTTCACAACTTGGTAATGTAAAACATTTATAGTTATAATATCAAATACTTTACCAACAGAAGTTTTAAGAAGGACCCATCATTAATGACTGCATATGCTGCAAGGCATGGAAAAGGAACATTTTAAATGTATTTGTTACACCTTCCTACACTTTCTTCCAACTATAGTTCCAAATGCTCTCAGCAAAAATTGTTTTTTTTGTTAGCCACATAATTTCAATTGTTTTTGAATTGTATTTTTTTTTGCAAGAAATGGTTGATGATTAAAAACCAATATAAGTTACATATATGTTATTATTATGAAGTATATTTCCAATGACAGTACTTTAAATACAAATAAAACATTTCCATCAACTTTATATGACAAAATATAAGAAATACAAGATATTTATAAATAAACTTACTCCAGCCTTTTCTCTTCTTGTTGCAGTGCATTCAAATGATTTTTGAACACTGTTTCTGCTTCACTGGTATCCAATACGGTAAAAGGTATTCGGGTCCCATTTACATTGCCCCTATCTTGTTCAGTCCAAGAAATATCATCTGGACACTCATAAAAGTACTGGCTGAAGTCTGGATGTTCCTTTATGTAAGCCTGTACCGATGGCCAATCACTGGAAACAAATTTTCAAAATCTGACCAACTTTTGAAATAAATTTTTCATTACTACTAGCAAGCATATCATGAACAACAAGAAGTTACTAGTAGTATAACTAATTAGCCTACTTCCCTCTATATGGGTGAAAATAAATTTTAATTAAGTTCTTAAAATCTTAGATGGTAGGTAGTCCTTGATGTCTTGTTGACAGCAATATCATTAGAGATGGCACAGACACATACGCAACAGTAGGTAGTGAGACAATTACAACTATGCCTTACCCAGGACTCAAACCCAGAAAACATTGTTTCATAATGTAGCGTGGAATCACTTTCTTTACAGAGGTAGGATTCAAAAGATTCGAAACATCAACTCCAAATGTAATGATTTCAATGATAGGGTTCAGTAACCTGAAATATTTGCAGGGCTGTCATTTTGAAAATAAGTCTCTGAGCCAATTAAAACACTTAAGTTTACATGGCCCACTGTAGCACTAGTTGAATGAAGAATTGAGTGGAATTTGGTTGAGAGGTTCCCAAGAAGTTGGTTTACCATACATTCATAAATGTTGAATGTGACCACCATGAGCGACACGAACGACATCTACACGATAATCAAACTCGTTCCACACTCGTCAGAATCTCCGGTGTTACGGTTTGGATGGCGTCCGTAATTCTCGTTTTGAGATTGTCAATGTTAGCCGGCAATAGTGGACGAAACATTTGATTCTTTATGTATCCCCATAGAAAAAAAAGCACGGGGTAAGATCCGGACTTCTTGGGGGCCAGTGATGAAGAGCCTGGTCACCAGCTGCTCCTCGACCAATCCAGCGTTGCAGCAACGTCTCGTTCAGGTATCTGCGAACAGCTAGGTGCCAATGGGGTGGTGCACCATCGTGCTGGAAAATGAAGTCACATGCCACCTCTTCTAACTGAGGAAACAACCACTCTGTAAGAATGTCCAAATAAGGGATTCCAGTAACAGTGGACTAGTGAAAAAATAATGCGCTGAAAACAGTGTCTTTGGATACAGTGCACTCGTGTTCGGTGGTTTCATGTGGAGGCTCCTGACCCCATATCCGCATGTTGTGCTGGTTCACCTTACCATGGAACGTTGCTTGATCGCTAAAAACCAGCTTAGACATGAAGGCATCGTCTACCTCGTTCCGGCCACATAAAGGAAACATCAGATCGTCCCCTTCACATTGACGCGTCGAATGCGAGCTCGCTACCCCCTCACCACCTCAAACCGAGAGTTACGAACGCCATCCAAACCGTAACACTGGACATGCTGACAAGAGTGTGGAACGAGTTTGATTATCGCGTAGATGTTGTTCGGGCTGCTCATGGTGGTTATATTGAACATTTATGAAAGTATGGTAAACAAACTTCATGGTTCATTTGATTGGTCAATCAAGGTTGTAGTTAGTTTGGTATTGTTATTGTAAACCTAAAAAGTTGGGGTATTCTTTTATACTCAACCTGTATAATATAGCACCCTAAATTAAAAAATATCCACCATTGTGAATGTAAGCCCCTGGCATGACCGAAAATGATAAAGTTGGATGTCTTTACACATGTTTGGTGAAGTTCGGTTCCAGAGTTCAGAAGTTATTAGGGGAGAGAGAGAGAGAGACAGACAGACAGACTGACACACCACACACACACACACATGTTTATCTAGCGTCAGGTTAAAACATCATGCACATCAGTGTTCACTGACTGACTTCACCAATCCGAGCCATCCTGTACAAACCCAATGGCAAGAAAATGCTTGGGGGCGGTCTCTGTTATGCTGTGTGCAGCCCCTTACAGAGAGTTCATAAAACAATAAACTAACCCTCATTGGCAAGTGATACTGATAATCGGACAGACACTAGTGCGAAATTTCCTTTCAGACAGTTAGTGTAACACGAGATAAGAACAACAAGGTATCGTGCGACGACTCAGGTTTTCTGATTGTCTCTCATATTTGTTTGTAAAGCCTGAAATGACATCAGCTGGGAAACGTTATTGAGGTAAATATTTTTTGCTTTCTCTGCAATCCATATTTTTGTCTAACGCTGTTGCATTTAGTTATTACACCTTAAAACATTAGGAATAAAGATCCTTATACTATAACATAAAATCCATGATTGTAGTTCTCCATACTTACAGTTTCAAAAATATATTATTTATTTTGGCAAATTCTGGTCAGTTTATTATTTTATAACTAATTAGGGTGATTTCCCTAAAGAATAACAATTGCTGATTGCTAGTAACATCTTTTTGTGTTAAAAATTACTGCTTAATTTTTTTACTAACCTTAAAAATTATTTTTTTAAAACATTTTTTTGTGAATTTTTGCCTTGTGTTAAAGTTTTCTTTGAAATTCTACAAAGGAAGCTTAATAACTATAGTACACATATTAATATATTTAAGATAAGGCAATGCTTTGTCACTTTAACAGCACTATAACTCCTTATTTTTAAACTTATTTTTGTTATGTGGGACAGAATATCATAATAAATATATCTGCATCTATTAACATTGCATAAAATTATTTTGCCTGACATTTCAACATTGTAAATGTATAGTTTGACGTGTGACGGATTAGGAGTATTAGTGCGGTGCTGCCACCCAACCCTTCCCCTCCCCCCACCCCGGCATAACCAGTGTAGGGGCTTAGAGAGACACGTGTCAATTCTAGTCACCGCAGGGAAAGGTCAAGCCAAGAAAGATGCGCGTGCCAGCTATTAAACGTGTCCTGCTGCGTAGTCCACCCCCCTTCACTCCCTGCGCCTCTAGCAAGCCCGTGAGATTTGTTGAACGCCGAGATATCACAAGATAATCATGTGTATTTTGCCTGAAGTCAAAATATACGCACCGAGAAACAGCTGACAAGCGGGAAAGGTGTGACGAGAACACCCCCCCCCCCTTAGCTAACCACGGGGCAATGTGGACACGCACCGCGGAGAAATAGCTGACAGAGCAAGCTATGGAAAGGGTGTCACCTTCCCTCCCCCCCTAAACATCAGGAACCAGGGCACGCTTTTTGAAATGCTTTGTTGTTTCCTACCACCGCCCCCTCGCCACAAAGAAGGCGACACATGCCGACAATTAGGAAGAGAGGCGAGAGAGCATATAAGCATCTTTGCGGGAAGGTGGAGTGAACAGTTCTTTATTACCGAGCCCAGAGGTTAGTTCGAGAGTCAAAGGAGTAATCAGTAGACCTTCGAGCAGAAAAGTTGCATATCTCTGTGCAGAGAGAGAGCAGTAGCGCTGCGGGCGGCCAGGGGCACATCGGACCCCTGCGGCAACAGTTCCTCAGTACGTCAGTAAAACAGCAGTCCAGTGAGACGGCAGCCAAGGCGGGCCTTTGCCAAGGCTGCCCACATCGCCGGAGCTCACCCACCGCAGACACATACCAGCGCCAACAGCAGNCCCGACGTGACCCCCAGTTAATACGAGTAGCCAAATTAGAGTACCGCACCTCGGAAGTGTTTCTGTATGTTTTTTTTTATAACTAGAGACAATATATTTATCCAGTTAAATGAAACACCAAAAGACTACATTATTGAAATACCCTCAACCTTCAGGTACCTTATAGTCTGTGCCTGGAGGAATTAACTCCGACCCTATGAACCACTCTTGTGTGCCACAGGTGGGGAATACCATCAAGTTTAATTGGCGCACAACAGTAGCGCCGTCAAGTTAAATTGGCGCCCTGATGAGTGGTGTCGCGTCAAGTTTCTCATGTAGTCTATTTTATTTCATTCACAGAGATAGAATACATAGCGATAAATTATATTTTACTTCAACAATGATTTTATTTTATCCGTTCATCCTGTGAGCACCTCATGTATAGTATTTTACATGATGCACCTACAAGTATACACCTGTACCACCTAAATGAAACATGGTGAGACATCCATACTCGTGATAAATGTGATATAAATGTACCACACTATGGACAACACCTTGCTAACGTTTTCTGTGTTAGTGGATGGAATCATATCAACAAGAGTACATCACTTACACCATACATCTGTCTAACACTCAGCCATGCATAGTTAAACTACAAACATGCCAAATTCTACTAGTTACTAAATAATTTAGAGTAAGGTATATGTCTGTTTCTGAACACACAATTTACTCATTCTTGTCATACACATGCTTCCTCCCTTTACGCCAACACTTAGAACACAATGTACATGCCATTATTCTAGTTCTTATCAAATATTATAGGAAACACACTCCTTTATGAATTAGCAATCCTCACTTAAGTAAGATAACACACAACTCATTTATTTCTTACTAATACCTTACAGAAAGTAACTTCTCAAAATAATTAATTTTACCTCTCTTAATCATTAATCATATTTATACCTAATATATCTCAACTTACATATTGAACCTCTAATAATTCCTTTTGCCTTTCGTCATATTATTTCATTGAACTCTCTTAACATCCCTACACAATACAATTATCTCTCAATAGCATTACTCCTATCCTCAAACATATATAAATCTCAATTACAAATGCCTAAATGAACTATATCAATTTTACAACTATCCTTCCCTTGATATTGCTCTCTCAGAAACAACATAGAACCGGAAGATAATGACTCGCTTTCCAAATAACAGACTAAAAACCCTACATTTCACCTAACAGTGATACTTGATGAATCCTAGTGACGTTACCAATAAAATCATGAACAATCAATGAAATGTGAATGTGACTCAAACCATCACCTCTGCAGGGTTCTCGAGCCCACTGCCAATCTACCTTTACTTCACGTTTATAACTTACAATACATCTTCATACATAATAGGGACTAAACTATTATATTTAAATGCAATTAAGAATAGGGCTAAGCACAGTATATATCATGCTCCCATGAGTACCTCGTGGGCTGCAGACTGACCAAAACAATGCGCCGCAGCTCCCTATATCCAGCTCTACCATGCCCTGAGCGTGTATTCCTAACACACCCTCACAATTGCAGGTCACGAGGTACCACAACACATGGCCGCCATTTACCTCGTGACTCAAAATTAATCAAGTTGCGGCATAAATATAAATTAAGAGACTTTCAAATTATATAAATTCTTACAAGAGATGACGCTCAATAAATGTTATGAAATGTATGACATCGCGAACTAGTTCAGGGCTTCTGCTCACTCGCAATTTTAAGCATAATTAACAGGGTGGCTAGCAGCATCCTTATAGCTGATTCCCTGACATTTTCTTGACTTTTTCATGTATCTTGTTACATTTTCCTGGCGAATTTACGCAACTAATATTAAAAAATATTTTAATGTTTTTCTTAAAATAATTTTTTATGGGCAACAACAACATACCCTTTATTTATGNGCAGCATCCTTATAGCTGATTCCCTGACATTTTCTTGACTTTTTCATGTATCTTGTTACATTTTCCTGGCGAATTTATGCAACTAATATTAAAAAATATTTTAATGTTTTTCTTAAAATAATTTTTTATGGGCAACAACAACATACCCTTTATTTATTCAGAAAACAATATTTGTAAAAAACTAATAAAAAAAGAACAAGTAGGTAGGTACAAAGATGGCAAATGGAAAAGGGTGACACAGATGTTAAATACTAGCCTTCTCATAACCTGAAAAATGTCAGGATATAAAAACAAGACACAATACAATGCATCAATTCAATGAGAACCACTAAAAGTGTTTGAATTATTTTTGAAATTTTGAAATATTTACTTGCAAAATCTTACACTTACACCTATAAACATAGTTTCCACAATGCCAATGCTTGCTGCATAAAAAAAATTGCAAGAAAATATGTGTAATAATAGTTGCAATTAAACATACAACAACATTGTCCCCAGGCTCATAAATCTCCCTATGAAGGTGGAATGAACTAAAGTAACATTACAATTCATAAGATGGCATGTAGAGTAATTGCTAGAATCCAATATTAATTTTCTCATTAAATACATTTAAAACTATTTTATATAAATTCACATAAATTTCCCCGACTTTTCCAGGTTTTTTATTTTCCCTAATACTAGCCACCCTGATTAAGCACTTTTCAGGCCAGCCTAATTCACATTATTAAAACCTGCGAGTCAAGTTTTACTATCTACTTTTTTGTTTCACACTGATATCTCTTTCACCAGATCTAGCGGATAGAATTATAAAATAACTATAATTACAAAAACCTATAATGCACAAATTACAAAGCATCGGCTTAAAAATTATATGCAAAAAATGTTAGCTACTGAGAACTGGAAAAATTATATATGTAGTTGAAAATTCCCCAATAGGTAGCAAAGGAAAGAAACAGAATGGTAACAAATTTGACTTCACGAATGATTGCAGAGTTGCATGTCGACTTGCATCGATCACAGCACTGTACACAAATGGTCTTGCAGTTACCGCGAATGTGTCAAATGTTGTCGTCCTTTGTTACTAACATATTCAAAACTATAATTTATAATTTTTCGGATTGTCATCATTGTTAGAAGAAGTAAAATTACTGTTCTGTTTTGTAAATTTTGTGAAAAATGTTATTTTAGTGTGATTAAATAATTCTAAATAGAAAGTTTTCTGCCGAAATACAAAAAGCAATGTAGCTAATATTATAAACACTATTTTGCACTTTCCGACTCATAATATTTTTGCTTGACTTTTAACCAGCGAGTCAAAATTATTTGATAAGTTTGGGGCCTAGAGGAGCTCTGCAGTATAGTACTTTAAAGAGAGTGGAGGGAGACCATCTTCTTACAGCATCGTCCGGCATATCGAGCTTGGGCAGAGAATAAAAACAAGATTAACTTAAATACCTTATTTTGCTTTAAAAAGGGAAAACTTTTATATTTATTTTATGAGTCCCGTAAACCATGTGTGTAATATCCACCCTTAGGTTCACAATTCATAAATTGTGACTTAAGAATTATTCATTAACCATTACCCTGTGTAGACGGAACCATATCATCTGTATATAAAATTCGTAATTCACATGATAATTTTGAAATCTAACCAACATTCGCGATAATTGTGTCCTCTTTAAATTTGGTTAATAATTAACTATCTGTGTTTACGTAATAAAATCAGAATTCAGTCACAACTTTATACAAGGAGGATATTTTCTGGCAGATACACTTCTTATTGCAAATTAGATACACAAATATAATCATAAACGCTATCATAAATTTGTCTTTAAATATTTTAATGCAAGATTATAACAATAAAGACCACTTCCCACCAACGCATACCACCACACACTGGTCACTTTCACAAAATACATATTTACTTAATATTTAAAAGCACGCTATTCCTTTTAATGCTTAAGGAAAATACAACAACACACATAGTGCTGTAACTAGAAACTAGTAGTACCGAAGCAAACTTTAACAGTGACCCCCTTCCCCTCATATTTTGATAAACTTACATTTATATATTAATGATATATAAATTATATTTGATGAATTAGCTCAATACCCCACATATTAGAAATACGCAATTTTAAATATGTATATATTTACAATTTATTTCCAAGTTATTATTTTTATAAATATATACATTTTTATCTTAAAATTCTCCCTAATGCTGACTTGGAAAAGCTATCACTCGCAAGTTCATTTTCCTAGCTACGGACAGCTTAATAGACATGTGCTAATCCTGTCATTGTTTTTGACCCATGGTGCTCTTTAGATATTTATTATTTTGAGTTTGGAAGGTGAATGTTCTACACCAGCAGATAAATTTTGCATACTTAAGTTTTTACCATATCAAAGTTTGATATAACTTCACTGAAATCATTAAAACAAGATTATATTTTACTTTTTGTCACATCAAGCACGCAAATAAAATTATCTGAAGAAACTTTCCGGATTACTTAATCATTAATTTTGAAAGCGTTCATCATATTGACGCTGCACTTTTATATGACGAGTATAAAATATTAAAGCTGAATTGGCCTGATATTTTATATAATGTTTTCAAGCTGGAAGCATGAATTAATGTGTAGGTGGACAGGCTGTGTCAACAGTTATATAAGTAGAGTGAATATGGTTACAAAATGTTGACATTCTTTATCATGCTTCCCGTTTGCCCTGTCCACATTCACTTCAGGCTGCATAAGCAGAGACGTCGCAGCATAAGACTACAAAGCTTTAAGTGCGCGGTTCACACACAAAAAATTGTCACTTTGTAAAATTATTATTCTGTTGTTATGGTATTGTTGAGAACCTCATAGTAAATTCCCCCACCACTCCGCAGGTCTGTATATCAGTCGGGGCCGTGCTGGGAAGGGATTGGTTGTGAGGCAGCAAGAGGAGAGGGCTGTGTCAGTTTCTTCCCTGACTCAGACACGCGATACGCGAGGGGCTGAACTTCTTAGAGATAATTTAGAGAATATAAGGAAATAAGAGCCATACTTGTCCCTACCGACAGAAAACACTGATGGTGTTATATTACATGTCTGTCAACACTGTGATATGTACATAAAATTATACATACCAATCCCAAAAAAGTGTTCAGCCATCTAACCAAACTTTGGAAGCTGTAAATTTATTGTTGCAGTAAAAAATATTAAGACTGGAGACAATTTAGATGATTAGTTAGAATAAATGGAAACCAAACTACTGAATTTAATTGTTTTACACGAATAGTGTTAGTATTTTTTTGTAAATCACTGATAATTTATGAACAATAATAAAACTTTGAGCCTTACAAAATGCCTCTACAGAAAGGAGAGGAAAAAAAAAAAGTTGCACAAATGATTGTGTAAAGCAGCACAGATACAAACCCGAAATTATTTATCGTAAACAGTTTTATATTATTCTATAATTTGAATATAAATTTATTACAAAATAAACATTTTTACACAATCAACCAATGTTACAAAATAATTTTTTTTTTATAAAACAAATATATATTAGCACTGCTACAGAAAACTGTTTGTTTTTTGTGCGTATTGGATTAATTCAACAAACAAACCATACTGTTACACTTGTGGACCAATTTCTTTTCCCACTTCTTTGAAAGAGTCATATCCTTTTGCTGGATTTATGAAAGGTGGCTTGCAACTACACCAGTTCGTTCTTTTTTTTATATTACACAAAAACTGCTTGAGTCTAAAGTCAAGCCTGGCTTTTTTTCGTGCATTATTTTGCCAGGCTCAGTTATAGTAATATGATCTTTGAAAGTGAATATTGTCTGTCCCTCTTCAGTTTCTTGTCTTCTTTTAAATGAACTGCATGGGTTACACAATCCGAATAAGGGGTATCGTAATTTTTCAAAATTTTCAACCAGACACAAATTCAGAGGTGGGCGATAAGTGCAAACGCCCATAAGATCCATTATACATATACCTTTATTTTCAAATTTACAAGGTGTGATCCATAGGTATCAGGACTGTGGCTAACTGAAAAAAGTATGGCACAATATTTGTATTTGATCTTCTTCATAGCAGTTCCCTTATAAAGCCACACATTTCATCTAGCATTGCTTCAATTGCTGGAAGCAATAACTCTTTTTTCTTGGGATAGAAAGAAGCTACCTTGTTGCAGTCTGTTGGATTTTCTCGACGTCTTAGAAATAATCTTTCTTTCAAATGGGACTTAATGTTTTGACGGAACAGTCGCAGTGAGTGATGTGTGTAATACGGTGGCTGCCAGACCTGAGGAGTTTTTTTGTACTGGGTACAAAATAAAACTGCTGTAAAAGTTTTGCTTATTGGACAGGTGTGCTGTCATCGTGGAATTGTAATTCACTGGATGNTAAAGCCACACATTTCATCTAGCATTGCTTCAATTGCTGGAAGCAATAACTCTTTTTTCTTGGGATAGAAAGAAGCTGCCTTGTTGCAGTCTGTTGGATTTTCTCGACGTCTTAGAAATAATCTTTCTTTCAAATGGGACTTAATGTTTTGACGGAACAGTCGCAGTGAGTGATATGTGTGTAATACGGTGGCTGCCAGACCTGAGGAGTTTTTTTGTACTGGGTACAAAATAAAACTGCTGTAAAAGTTTTGCTTATTGGACAGGTGTGCTGTCATCGTGGAATTGTAATTCACTGGATACATGCAATTCTAACCTTTGCTGATGGATGGCATCCCTTGAACGCCACACAATTCAAGGTAGTAGCGTCTGCTCAACTTTCTCTACCAGTGTGGATGCACACACTACACGTGTTTGTTCTGCTGTTAACAAGCAAATGGAGCTACAAAGTTTTACTTTACGGCACATGTGAGGCAGTGCCCAAGGTCAACCAGCACCAAGTGGCTTTGCTCAACATATATTCGCTCCGAGCATATGACACCAAACCCAATACATTTTAATGTGACAATTATAATTAATTTTAGAAATTAATTTTTTGTCAAATAATAAAATAATTAAAAATACGAGAAAATTTTTCGAATCAGGGTAAAAACTGGAGAAAATAATTCTTAGTCTCATTCATGTAGGCTATAATCTCAATAAGAACAATTTTGCTAATAAGCAACTCTTTCGGTGTGGCTCACACAAACCTGTATTTTTCATCAAGTTGTTTGAAGTTATAAAGTTTGTTACATTTAGTTTTTAATAACTATTGTATGCCCTAACTGTTGCAGGAACAGTCATTTTCAGTCCAAATTTGTCTTGGAATTGCACGTCCTCTACTCTCAAAGATAGATGACACATGGAGAAGTTATTTGTATTTGTTTTTAACAGTGTAACATTTTATGTCTTACCACTACATAAAAAATCAGTGACACGAACGCCGCGAAAAAACGGTGCAAATTTTAAGCTTATTTATAGAGTTCAAATGTCTGGGCGATAATAATGTCATTCGAAACTGGGCCAACTTCCACTGTGATTTTTAAAAAAAGGAACTGTCTTGCGAGGAATTCGAACCCAGAACCTTTCGTACTACACGAAAGCGTACTACCGACTACATCACGGATGTGTGCAAATCTCGTGCTTTGAATGCATGCAGGATCGTGCATCATCCCCCCTCCCCCATTTCCATTAAATTTGAGTTAGCCAGGCAATTTGGATGGCATTGCAAGCAAATGCTGTAGACGAACAACAAGCAAATGTTAGTTAATAAATTATTATTCTGTGTTCCACATTGCGAAGAAGTGGTGACCATTAATCCATTAATATGGTAATTCCTTTTGGTGAACGAAACCACATTTTTCAAGTTATATTAATACACACTACTTCAGAAAACAGAAATATAACGAATATCTATAATATTTAGCATATTTCCGATACAGTGCAATGTGACAACTGGTAAACAAAAAACCATTCGTATATACATATGTGAACCAGATTTCAGGCATGTTAAGAATTTATCTAAATGTATTTATGTATAGGTTTCCTACTGGATTAGTAGTTCACACGGTTAATCCTTAGTCAATAACTGTGTTACCTGTAGCCGGTAAGATGAAGGGCATCTCTAACTATGTCAGTGGGTCACTGTTTTATCTGCAGTCAACAACATAAAAGGTAAATTCACGTGCAAGCCAGTGACGTCGAGCAGACGGAATGGTCAGAACTAAGTTATTTGTTCACATTTAGACTGATTATCTGCGCTATTAATCCATGATTATAATGGTTTTTAAACATGTATTCTGTTCATAGTGAATAAAGAGTATATATGCAAAGCCTGTTTTGTTTTATTTCAAACGTTTTTCTTACCACTGAGCTAAACTAATTTGCTTGAGTATTTATGTAATTTAGGTAATCTCGAACAAGAATTAGATATTTGCTTTGCATATTATTGTGAAATTCATGCAGGCACAACTCTGTCAACAACATACCTACAACACAATGTGCTGGTAACTGAGAAGTGAAGTGCGACCTGGCAACCGCGCCGCATCTCCGGCAGTCACGTGCGCAGGGAGTGGTGCACTTGCCCGCTGGAGAAGAATGCAGTACGCTCTGTTGAGGGATCATGAACTAAGGGCCAGCACTCGGCGCAGAATAGTTTCTTGTTTCAATTTTTTCTATTAAAATACTGTTTGCATGCGGTGTTTAAGAGTTTCATACTCAAGATTTGGAATTTTCCTACACGACTGTTATGAAGAAATCATAATATCAAGACTAAAACAATTTCACAAAACGCTTTTTCCTTAAGAATGTTTCCTATAGTTTAACGATTTCATTTTATTTAAAGGTCTTTCGCTAAATACATGTCAAATTTAAATTCCCAGTCTAATAGACAGATCACTCAGGAGTAAAATGAACTGTCATTGAATCTTCTTGCATGTATACTGCAGATGGTGAAGTTAAAATTCTTAACATTGGCAGTGTTTATCACATTTTGCGTTGAAACTATTGCACATATATAGTTAATTTGTTATTCGATATAATTGCATTGCTTCCTAATTGTATGTAAAATAGGTAACATGCAAAAATATGTTAAAAATACTGAGTAATTTCAAACCAAACTCACGACGAAAAATTCTGAATATGGTGAACCTAACATACTGTCATACCCTAAAGGAGC
>NQII01000081.1:309457-394449 GCA_002778355.1 Clitarchus hookeri | reverse complement strand
ATATATATATATATATATATATATAAGAAGTTGTACAAAATGACTGATCATCAACCTTGGCTGCATTAACATTGAATCGACAAAATAAATAAATAAATAAATGCCTACCTGAATACATGTTATGAGTGGAAAGTCACTTGCGACCTAAGTAGGGCAAAGATATCCCTATTAAAGTAGGTCTTAACTGTAAACCCAATATAAAGGTGTAACAAAATTTTTTAAATCAAAACAGAAAATAAACACAGTTGTGTGTTCCGAACTTCAGAGGTTATGTATCACAAAAAAAAAAAAAACTTAAAAAATCATGACTGCTGCCAAACTCTAAAGCAGAGGCTTCAAATTTCGTAAAAATTATTTGTGACCCTTCATTATTACGACCAACGATCTTTCCAGCCTCACCTTCAACACGTAGGAGCTTTCCCAATGACCACTGTCAGCTATCTGCACACCCCCGATTATCTTTACAAGCCTTTCTATAACATTAATAATCTAAACAACTAGCAAAAAACAAAACCACAAAAAAGAATACTTAACTGAACTAATTACATTGTGATGTATTGAGCCAGCTTCCTCCGAGCTAGGATGTTTCCTCTGAAAACTAACAGGCAACACGCCTGCCGCTGGTAGCCGCCATGTCTCGTCCAACACTCTCCCTCCCAGTTCCGCCAAATCCCGGTTACATAAACATAGTGAACTCACGTGTTTATTGCTCGAGACTGCTTTTCTGCAAACTTTCCAGTTAAAATCATCCCTTCTACAATCCTACCTCAACATGAGTGTCGAACACATGTGCATAAAAAAATGTGGATTACGCAATTATGACTTACACTAACTGCAAGCCTTCTGTCTTTCTAGCTCACTCTCTAGCATATAATTTCTTCGAAACTAACATGATCCAGCTATGGCAACTATTGTGTTACGCCACCCAGCTGGACAAGGCACTGTATCATCACTCGTCAGCGGAATCGACACATGTTTCAGGATAGCTGTGCTCAAGTAAACACAGAGCCCTGACTCCTGTCCAAACAACCACACGTGGTGTTTAGCCCCACTGGCCCACGCATTAACTGGCAAATCATTAAGTGCTGACAGCAATTTAAACAAACGCAGTGGCTCAAACTAGCAATTGGTTTCTTCATAATAATAAGTGTAAAATAACCCAAAAAATTACGTAACAAAAAAAAAGTCTCCAACAATACTCTCACCAGTTACAATACCGTACCGCTCATATGACTATCATAGACCTATTATTTTATTATTGCTGTACATAAATCAAAATAACTATCTTAAAAATTTGACAGTACAACAACATAATTGTAAAAACTAGTACCCGTAGGTTTAATCTCTATAATGTTAATTGTTTCCTTGAAGGAAAAATGTACCGGGTCCTGGTAGTTCCATGTTGTGGGCCCCTGGACGTTTGCCAGTCCAGCCACCCTGTAGTTAACCCCAACCTCCGCCCAATGCATACAACCTGTTAAGGTCTATTATGAAATAGCATTCTGAACAACACAGTTTTAGTTCTTCTTTATAAGTCATAAAGGGCAACATGCACCTTTTTTGCTCTGACACTTGCTTTTCATTAATTTATGTGTTAGAAATGTACTTACATAATATCACTATTTAAAAATTAGTTTTGATAAAGTTATGACTGAATGAAAGTTTTAAGTTTGAAACACCCGCCAAAACGCGTCTGTCGCGCCTGCTCACTCCGTGACGTCGCAAGTCAGATAAAACCTCGGCCGTCGCGTTAGTTTACTTCAGCGGTGATGCGTATTTGGTTAAATAGAAATTGTTTGAAGTAATGAAAACAGAAAATAAACAGGAGAGTATACCAAAATCATTGAAATGGTTTATTGTACTGCAGTGTACTAGTACATCTCGCAAAACACCTGATAAAATATTTGTTAGTTACAAAAATCAAAACAAACAGGAAGACGTGGTTTAACGCAGTTAGGCGAGACATTGAAGATGTTTCGCCAAAATCAGTTCTTTCGGTTTGCGAAGACCATTTTGACGTACATAATTATATTTAAGGTGTTTATGTTTCCCCTATGTAGGCAGTTTTAACACTGAACTTCTTAATATCTACTATTTACGTCTCACCTAACCTTCATTACGGTACTATGGTATTGTTTAATACGCACCACAACGCGTTTAGGAATTTGTATGTGATGTAGACGTGAGCATACAAAAATATGTTAAAGTATTGCATAATAATAGTAAAGGCATATAAATGTATTTACAAAAAATTTAGCCACACAATGTAAATTTTACATTTTGTAAATTTATACATTCCAAGTTAGGCCTAACATACACAATTTGCTATAAATATTTTTATTTTATTTTAATATTACTTCTAACATTCGTTTCAAGAGCACAGCTATTATAGTAAGGCTATATTCACATGGTATGCATAAATAATATGTCACAAAGTTAAGCCATGAAAATTAAACATTAAATTATTTTGGTGGGGCTCAAGAGTTCCTCTTGCAAAAAGTTGAGTTTATATTATACAGTATTTTTCAAACACAGCAATTTCTAATAAATTTAAGTTGTTTTGATTTTTCTTTAGTTAGCTTTCATAAGCCTAACAATTTAAGTTAAATAGCAACTTAATTTTTACTTTCAAAAACTACAATGCATATTTTTAGAAATGTTTATCAAGGATGATGTTACTTTCATATTTACCCTTCTTTTTTTCTAAGTTACTGAGATGGACGTTACAAAAAATTACGAGACTAGGCCCACAAAATTGACACTAATTAGCCTACGCATTTCACGCAAGTAAGCTGTGTTCATTTTATAACCATTTCCCTTAAATAAACAGAAAGAAAACAGTTTTTGAGAATAAAACAAATTCTTAAGCTTTTATTACGGATTTTCTTCGCTGTATTTAATTTCATCCCAGGTATTAAGTGTTTCTCAAACTACCATATCTATATTTTCAGCTTATGTTTACAGTTCTTACAGTTTAAAAATAAAGTGCAGACACAGCTATCGTGATGTCAGAATAATAAACGGTATGTTAGGTACACAAAACATAAGAAACAATAAAATAAGCAATAAATTTTTTTAATAATTGAGGCCTCAATTTAGTGATTATAAACGAGGTGGAACGCAGAAATAGAGGTTTGCTGGCCGGCAGCGCTGCATTCTGCCCGCCACCAGCCTGCAGCTCCTCGAGAAGTCGTGCGGTGTCGGGTAGTGACTAGCGTGTTAGCTTGAGACCTACTGTCACTATACTGCTTCTTATCTGACATTTAAAAAGCGAAAAAAGGTTTTTTTATGAATATTGAAACGTGGTTTAGAATCCAGAAATATTTGTAACCTTCTTTTTCAACACAACATTACGTTCCATTTCTAAATAATGTAGTTAATTTGTCACGGACATCAAGCATGGCACCAAACAACACAGTACGCTAATTGCAGTCGTCGTCATTACAATTGTGTTATTCTTGTGAATGTAATACCTATTTGATATTTAATTTCCAACTTTGAATCTTAGCAATCACAAACATAAACACAGATGACAATAATACTACGTAAATCAATAAAACATACAAACAAATAAGTTTTAAAAAACATGTGATGTAGGACTACAATCGCTTTGAAGATCACGACTGTGCGATATGAGACACGTTCTTACCTTCGTAATTTTACACCTCTTATTTCAGGTTACACAAAACAATGGGTATTTAAGTAATCAAGTAGCATATCGGTATCTACTCGTGGCAGATTTTCCTACTGTGCTTTCACAAAGTTGCCTTCCATTTTAATGCTGCGTGTTTGCAACGTGCCAGAGCCAAATGGCAAATTTTTATTTTCATACGCATATACAAATGTGTTTGTATCATTTTCAACAATATTTGCGAAATTTGCATGTTGCCCATTACTAATTTAAAGCATAACTGTTTGATTGTACACCCACGCCAATCCAACAGATTATTATTTATACCACAAGAGCTGTCTGTTAAGCCAAGATTTCGAAATTCATGTAAACTGATAATTTTGTTTCTGCTGACCAAACTTATAATAATGAGCTACTTAAATAATATTTTAATTTTAAGATATGGAAATATTTTGTAATTAATCCAGGAGTTAAAAAAATAATAATTTCTGTAACAGTTCTCTGCTCACTTACAGCCCCTCTAAATGGAAAATTTGAAGCACAATTATTCACAAAACTTCCTAGTGTTGAACCAAATTTTTTACATGTTTGATCTTGTGAACTGCTTTATTTCCAAGTGTGATTTAAAAAAAATGAGTATCTGAAAAATACTGTAGTTTAAAAATATTGTTACTTGCGCGGCCCCTTGCATCAGGCGCACGTGGCCGGCGCTGTGGGAGGTGAGGCTGACCCACCTCAACCCTCCTCTCCCCCCAGGCGAACTGCTCCGGGCGGCCGCCAACCGGTGGAATGATTGAGAGCTGACCTGGCTGGCGTCACAGTCCCTCCTCCCCCCTGCTGGAGAAGCCAACAACTTGCGAGGATGTGCAAGAATATTTTGGGAACTAGAATTCTCTGTGCAACGCTGTATTTAGAGAAATTTCTGGGCGATGGCCTACGACACTATAAATATCACAGCAGTCCCAAGAGTCTGGAATCTGTTGGTAGAAAGTCTTTTGCTGAGTGCAGTAACCCAGGCAAAGTTGAGTGCAGTGAAGGACATCAGTGAAGAGGACAGATGACAAGAGATTGCGAGCCGACGGCGGATGTGGTGTTTATGGTGTGAATGGATGAGAGGGCGTGAAACCCGTCGAGTGAAGTCTAGTGTGCATGAGGGTGCTCAGATAACTCTAGAACATTGCAGACTGATGGGATATGGAAAAAATTAAGTTGTGGGACTGTATGAACATGTGATATGGACTTTATTGTAAATATTAGAGCTGTCAAATATGAACATATAATTTATAAAGTAATTCAATATATTTTGATACACTGCTTAGTGGGAATGATTTTAGTTATGTAATTACATTAATATCTTTAATGTACTTGTAAATTGTACTGATTGAACTTATAAATTGTTAATAGCAAAAGAGATCAATTTATTGTGAGATATTGAGATGAGAGTACCAATTTTCTATGTAATTATTGTAAATAACTTAGGAAATTATTATTAACTCTGTTATTTAAATAAGACCTCCATCCCTTAACAAACCTGGTTTAACACACTGACTTAGATAAATTGTAACAATATTAATATTATAAAATGTTTACAACAAAATTACATATTTCAGGTGAAAATAAATATATGTCATAATGGTAGCATTATTAAACTTTGATAATTTTTTATTAATTTTGACATTGTACTTTTGAATACATTCAACTTATTTATTGTCAAATATAATTATCTCTAGCATAAAATTTATAATAAAATTATATATTTAATTTATTATAATATATTAAATAAACTATAGTCAACTCCTGATTTACTGGAGGCGGCTTAATCGTGGTCGCGGCTTAACTGTGGAGCCACCAGTTCAAAGTAAAATATTGCACAGCTGCCGCCAGTCGCGCGCTGCTGCTATTAATAACCCACGCGCATGTTCTTAAATACCTGGCTGCAGTCGAGTTATGCGGTACTGATTTATTTCAATATTAAAAGTTTTTGGGTACTATATTAGAACACGTTTAGAACAGTGAATATGTGTGAAACTTGGAAGTATTAGGCATGTGGGGAAATTGTCAGATAGCACATTTTCATTCATAATAATAAAGTATTTCATGATTAAAACTGGCATCCTGTCGTCAAAAAGGCGAGATATTGTAGTTTACAATTGTTCGTACATGCAGAGGCTATTTATAAATTAACCGTGGCACAGAGTACGACTGGATGACAAAATATCACATAAGCATAAATATTATTTACAGCAAGAATGACTCCTATGCAAACAACAGGTCACGTGTGGTTTTAATAAATAAATTACCTTTATTTTTGCTTTATTGCTGTAGTGGGAGGGGAACCAACAGGAAAAAAAAAATGGTGAGCCGGCCACAGAAACGCTTGCAATGGCAGACCGAATCCTAATTATTAGCAAGCAAAATCGCTTCACACAGGAAATTTAAAACTCTGAGAATTCCTTTGCATATTTGCACTTGACACCTGAAAAACGTGTCATTTCATGGGGCGTGGTTTCCGAAGTGAGCCATGCTAACTGGCAGACAGATGGCAGCACATTCGTCTATTTCACTGCTGTGTCATAAAGTGTATCTAGTAAATCCTTTTAAAAGTGAATTTTTCATCTCGTGTGGACTCAAAACAACTCAGGTTTGAAATATATCACATCAAATTAATGCAAAAATATTTGAAAAATACTCTGCGATAGATGTCTGGCCTCTTCAATTAGTATGAAGCATGCACATGACGTTAGCAGCAAGCACTAGCTACGGCCTATGATGAAGACATAACGAAGCTAAATTATCGCATATGGTGTTCCATTTTGTTTGAACACCTACATATTATTCTAGAACAAAGTTTAATTTGTTACACTAATAAGAGCTGTTTTGTAACGATATAAAATAAAATACATAGACATTTTGTCTACGATCTTCCTGCCCGCATATTTCCCTGATGTCTGTTATGCTAATGTAGGCTGTCAAAATAACCAACGTGAAATTTTATTAGAATCGTTCTCGCATCAGCTGATACAGAATTTTGTGTATGTGGTGATGTTAATATAATTTATGACATTACCACATACTGGCTGTCAGAAAATTGAATTCTTGTATGACTATATTATCAGTTTACATGACCTACATGTGTAGCATGTCGGCCTACAGTAAACCTCCCCCACCGTGAAATCAGTTATTCATGAACCCTTAACCAGTCACTACCCCAGAAAATCGGCAGTTGACTGTAAAGGACAATCTCGCTAATCCGGCACTAATGCAGGCACAAGAGTGCCGGATTAGCAGAAAATTTGGATTACTGGAATGCAGGTAAAATGAGTAAAAATTTGTATATGTTTGTATGTATTAGTAATTGTTTATTGATAAAATACAAATTAAATCAATGTTTTTGAAATGATCTGTAATAGTCTTTCGCTTTTTACCCACTAGTCCTTGTTTAAAAACATTCTCACGCTGATTTCTGAGGACCTTCGTTTCCTGAGTAGAAACACCATTTTCTTTTGCCCAAGTTATACATTTGATGAAGCATATCAAAGCTTCATCACTTTTTATGCTCAGTTCACTGAGATGACTCAATTAATTCTTCTTCTTCTGCTAAAACTTTGTTGCATATTTCGTCATCCGTCATTAGCTGCTGTGTTTCTTCAGCACTTCCTTCAAGCCAAGCTGTTAATTTTTCTTGATTTATCTTTATGTTTCTTTCTGCAAAAATTCCTATCCGAGCAGTGAGAGGCACATCATCTTCTTCATTCCATTCTTCTTCAGTGAACAGTAATTGAAGGCCACAATTTCTTCCATGAGGATCTAATTGTACTGGCTGGAATAGAGTCACACAAGTGGGCAAGAGAAAAAACAACATTCTTCAGGTTCACTTCTTTGAGACACTGTGGTGATAATCTCAACTAGCTGAGTGATAATCTCAACTAGCAGCTTCTTCTTGTATCTAGACTTAACCATCTGGATAGCATTTTAATCCTTAGGTTGTAGTAGAGGAGTGGAGTTTGGTGGTAAAAACATGGTTTGTATAATTCCATCACTTGATTTCAGTTCTTCTGCATTTGGATGGCCTGGAGCATTGTTCAGTATGAGTAAGGCCTTTTCAGGTAAATAGGATCTTCTCATAAATTTTATTACTCCAGGAATAAAATACTCTTGAAACCAGTGTGTGAACATCTCTCTTGTAACCCAAGCCTTCGATTGGTTTGTGTAGAAAACTCGCAAGCAAACATTTTTAAAAGCTCTTGGGGTTTTCTATTTTCCAATCACCATTAAATCAAACTTGTGTTTCCCACTCGCATTGGCACAAGGCATGAAAGTGATTCTTTCTTTGCTTACTTTTCGTCCTGGTGCAGCGCTTTCTTGTGATAACATTTTCCTAAAAAGCCAGCTTTCGTCAGCATTATACACTTGATCTGTGCTAAGACCCAGTTCATCAATTTTCTCTTGAAGCAACTGGACAAAGGGCTGAACCGCAGATACGTCACTAGATAATTTCTCCCCTGAAACTGATAGTAGACGAATCCCAAATCTCTTTTTAAATTTATCAAGCAAGCCATCACTAGCACGGAAGTAATATTTTTTGGTAATTTTCTTATAGATTTCAACATCTTTAGTTTTCAATATTTCCCCAGAAATACGCGTGTGCTTAGCACGTTGCTGTAGAAACCATGTGTAAAGAGCAGCTTCCATTTTGGGACGATCACTAACTTTTAATATTTTATGTTTTTCTGGTCCGCTTTCCATTGTCTTAATGTGCTCCACTATCTTCAATTTCTTCTTTTTAATATTGCGCAAAGTAGCACGTCCAACGTCATATTCTTTAGCAAGCTTGCACATGTTTTCGCCCTTATCTAACGTCTTTAAAATTTCCATCTTCTCCCTCAAAGTCAAAGTCTTATGTTTTCTCTTATTACTCATACTACTCGAAGACCTATTGACTGATAAGGCATATGAAACCACAAGTAAACCTAAATAATTAATGCAACAGTTACGTAATGTACTTTTGGTGCCTGCGTAGGCAACGACGCTCGCAAAGTCACTGACACCGAGGGAGATCAAATGAAATAGAAACGTATGCCCGCATCCCTTGTTTTAGTGCCGGATTACTGGACGTGCCGGTATAGTGAAGTGCCGGATTAGCGAGATCGTACCATATGTATAACTGAGCCACGACTTCATAACAAGTGATTGTAGCCCATCAAGTATTTTAATTATTTGAAAGTGGCCTGATGGGACAACTAATTAAATAGCACTGCTTGCAATCCCAGGGGCAAAAATGATTATTGCAGTAAATAATTTACTCTGCTGAGTTTTTATTTTCAGGTGATCCAAAATCATCACTAACCATTTATGTACAATACATTGTACTGCACCTCTGCAAACTGCTTACAACAGCATTATTTATTATGTAGTAAGCTGGTGCAATAGCCTTCCCTGTCTCATCTAAAGTTATAATGAATTCTGTATAATTTCCGATTTACAGGATGTTAATGCACTAGTGTTACAAATTAAGAAGGGTGGTACACGAGATGAAATGGAATACATTTTAGTCAAGTACCCATATCCGGAAATACCTCCACATACCAAAAATGGTGATGATAGTGAGCAGGGGTGGCTTCAGATATTAAAGGTGCATGTGAATCAGTGTTTTAAATCAGGTTTATTACACACAGAGGGATTACAGCAGCTGCTCAAAATTGTCTCCTCCATATTTTATGCTTGCTCTGCAGCGCCGCAGCATGTTATGGCGCACATCATTGAAGGTGACCGGCAAGTTTTTGATGGTCGCGAATGCTGCACGAATCCTGGCCTCAAGTTCCGCTCTGGTATTTACAGGAGTGTCATACGCTTGTGTTTTTACATGGCACAAAGGTAGAAATACAAAGGCGTTCAGTTGGTGGGAGCAGGGTGGCCAGACAATAGGACCTCCCCACCCAATCCACTGATGTCCAAAAGTGGTGGCTATGTGGTCGAAAATGCAGCGACCATGGTGAGCTAGTGCGCCATCACAATGAATCCACATGGCCTCTCGAATATCAAGACTCGCATCCTCCAACAGGACTGGTAGAAACTCCCGCAAAAAATGCAGATACGTTGCAGTGTTGAGGCATGGTGGCAAAATGTGTGGCCTTATTAAACTGTTGTTTATCAACCCAGACCAAGACGTTTACTGAAAACCTCTGAAGAAGTCTGGTTGGGTATGTCGTATGGATGTGTTCCTCGGCCCATACGTGAGTGTTATGAGTATTGAACAAGCCATCCCTGGTGAAGCAGCACTCATCGGTAAACAGGACATACAGGAGGAAATGTGGCTCTTGATCGCACTGCTGCAACAGCCACTGGCAGAACTCCACACATGCAGGAAAGTCAGTTGCCTGCAAACCTTATATCTTCTGTATGTGGTGCAGCCAAAGCAGTTGTTCATGGAGTACTTTCCTAACAGATTCATGGTTGGTGTACATGGAATGTGCTGTCGCCCATGTGCTGGTGGATGGTGTCTCATGAACTCGTACTCCAGTATCTGGCTTCATGATGCACAACGAACCTGTTTCCCGTAAACTGTGGTCGAGGCACACAGACAACGTATGCACAGGGTGCTGTCTGTTAGAAAATTGCTGGCAGTACAGTCGCTCCACTTCTCTGCCATTGCCATCAGCTGAGTCATCATGTCTGTGAGCTCTGTAAATGTGTAGCATGGCATGGTTGGTGTGCTACTGCGACAGTGAACGCAGCATGTCTAACACAGTGAACAGCTGTAGTACTGTGCATCAAATGGGACAGTGCACAAACACCTTCAACCTACATATGTAATGCCTGGTACATGCTGTTACACTGCTCGGTTACCACCGGGTTGTCGACTTAACCCCTGCTCACTATTATCGTCTTTTTTGGTATAAGAAGGCATTTCCGAACATGGGTACCGCAATAAATCATGTTCAATTTAATCTCATGTACCACCCCTATTAATTTGTAACACTTGTTCATTGACATTCTGTATACAACAATTCATCTGCAATTGTAAGTTATTTTCAAATACACATTCTTTAAATAAAAAAGTAAAAGTCAGCTGCAAGGCTCTACGTGTGCTATGTTGCGATATTCATAATATTTACTGCCCTTATCTCAACCAATTTCTCTCTTATAGCCGTTGTTATTTCCCAACATGTATAGCTATTCTATATCGTAGTTTTAAAAAATTATAGACTTTTAACATTTTTATGAAAATTGCTATGGAAAATCATTGAATTCCTTGGGGAGAGGAAGAAGGGGAGGTGGGGGCCCCAATCACTGTTTCTTGCTCCAGGCCCCGAAAAACTTCTGGGCAGGCCTGTCAGAAAGTAGGCAAAAAGGAATACCATTTCTTTCTGCATACCAGTCAAAAACAAGCAACTTACCACATAATTAGTAAAAGCCCTTAATGGAAAAAAATTTAAACTATATGATAGACTCTGTGATAGGTTTACTAAGTAAGATGAGCACACAATATAAAGTATTCACTAAGATCGGAAAATAAAATGTTCTGAAAATATGTTAGTCTACAGTGTCACATTGCATAAACTAATGAACATTAAAAAAGGTAACACATAACAGACAGGAGGAGATTTAGATCTTAAACAATCAAGTAATACCATATAAAGAAATATATTTGAACATAAATAAAATACTGATGCATGCAGGCCCATTGTTGGCATGTCAAGGGGGGTGGTTCACCATGACTTCACCCGCCCCTTCCCCTTAGGCAGACCCGCAATGGCACCAGAGAAGCGGTGGATGGGGTGGTTGGCAGCTGATGTGAACTAGCTTCACCACCTGTCACCCTACCGGAGAGGTCAGTATCAGCAGATTATTGTGCGAGCTTTCTTATAGTTTTACCCCTTCAGCATGGGCCAACATGTGAAGAATGTTATAGGCTATGGTTATGGGGATACATATACCGGCGCAGCCGGACGGTTGACAGTTTTGTGAAGTGCAGCAAGCAGTGAACATAGAAGAGAACCAGCAGCAAAGGTGAAAGAGGCTTCAGTAAACAAGTGTGTGTACGGTGGCGATGGGTGAGAACAAGAGTGTTGTAAAGGGAGAGTTACCGGACAAGTAGAGTGCGCATATTTACAGGAGCACTTGGGATGCTCCAGAATGTTCTAGACAGGAAAAACTGGTGATACTTGGATTGAAACAAGGTGGGACTAATGGATGAGTGATAGACATAACAGTAAATATTGGAACTGTTAGGTAAATAAATAATTTTAAAAGTAACTCAGCAGATGTTAGAAAACTATTTGTAAAGACTGGTTTTAAGTGTGTGATTGTGTTAATTTCTGTGAGGTGAGGGATGATTATGTAAATATTAGATGTAAATAGCAAGTGATAACAATTGCTGTCGAGATAGTAAGTTTNGTGAGGTGAGGGATGATTATGTAAATATTAGATGTAAATAGCAAGTGATAACAATTGCTGTCGAGATAGTAAGTTTAAAGTTTTTTTTGATTGCTTGCATATAAATTAAGAAATAATTATTAGCTCTTATTTAATTAAGACCCCCATCCNTTTAAAGTTTTTTTTGATTGCTTGCATATAAATTAAGAAATAATTATTAGCTCTTATTTAATTAAGACCCCCATCCCTTAAATAAATTGGCTACACCAAGACACTTTAGACAACTCTAATACTGATGTCAGGAGTGGGATTGAGGCATTCATTTTAACTTATCATTTTATAAATAAAAAGTAAAGAGATTTGGACGGCTCTTAAAGCAAGGTCTTGAGAGCCGATAAGGGTGATTGAGATGAGTATGGAGCAGCGCTGGAATGAAAGGGCAGGTGAAACGGGAGATCCTTGAGAAAACCAGCTAACCAGCGGCATCGTCCGGCACAATTTCCACATGCGAAAATCTGGGAGTGACCCAACCGGGGATTGAACCTGGTTTGCCTTGATGGGAGGCAAGCAGGCTAACTGCTCAGCTTAAGCGGCCCCTTTAAAAACAAGATTATACAGTAGGCTAATAACAAGTAGGATAAATTTGTAAACGCTAACAACTAAAATGTCATCAGATATAGAGGCACTGTGAACTTTGATTGAAGTTCTGAGTAGCCAAATAATAATGTTAGTGCAAATGTTAAAGCTAATATAAATAGTGCAAATTAAAATGTAAAAAGGAAAAAATTAAAAAAGTAAGTGAACTAGTAGACATGAAAATAGATGGTGTGAATGTGAGTGTGGATAAAATAAACAGTGTAAATGAGAATGTAGATAGGAAATAAACAGTGTTAATGTAAATGTGGATATGAAAATGGGCAGTGTGAATGAAAATGTAGACCAAAAGATAAATGGTATTAGCAAGTCAGCGAATAATAAAATAGACTTCCTGGACAAGAAAATTAACGGTGTGAGTGAAAGGATAGACAGTTTCAAGTGTAAGGTGGAACAGGAGATGAGTGCCAGGAATTCCTACAGCAGCAGGGAAGAGTTTACTCTGGACCAGCTGCAAAGGAGGAGCGAGATCGACCACCACCAAGCTGGTGAATGTGGGTAGCAAGGAGCAAGAATGTAGAGGTCACCACTAATACAGCCATCACAAAAGAGGCCTAGTAGTTTTGCAGTGCGGCTATGCCTCAGCCAGGGGTGGATTAAGGCGTCACGATTAAGCACTCCACTACGATGGACAGACACCTTGGTGCAAATAACAGCACCAATTTGAGATTGTCACTGGCCTGAATGGTTGGAATGACAAGCATTGGGCATATCTTGTGGCTGTACTGCAGGGATCTCCACTGAGCATATTGCTGCTCCTGCCAGAAAGACATCAACCGGAGTAATCCACACTTGTGTCTGCCTTGAAGCTGCACTTCGGTGATCAATACGAGTGACATAGCCACCCTGCCAAACTACAAAGCTGCACGCAGCGACCAAGGGCACCACTGTAGGACATGTGGCAGGACATTATGCAGATGTCCCACCCGTCTCTGGAGGGGTGCCCGAGGAGGCACGTGACATCATTGCCATCAACTTCTTAATGGATGCTTTTGCCAATGCTGATGTGCACTGAGCGGTATGCCTGGCATCATCCTACAACATGCAGGATGCCCTGGCCCAAGCATTGAAGGTGTAATCAGTGAAGGAACTTATGCCCCAGTATGCAATGCAAGTAGCTACCCTGTGCCACAACAATAATGGAGAACACATTTTGGGGGTCTTAAGAGGTTGGAGGTCACAATAACAAACATTGCTGCCTGAGTCTGTGCTAAAGAGTTTCACTTTTGTCCAGCTAAGCATCGGGAATGTTGGCAGTGTGGCAGAACAGGACATTTGGAAGCCCAGTGCCCCCGTAGGACTTGACAGCCAAAAGTGAATATGACAGAAAGCTTGCGCTGAAGTCAGTGGTAGAGGAATGTTTGAATTGCGTAGAAGCAGCAACACTTACCCCTCATCAACGAAGTGCCAAGAATTATGTAACTGTAGAAAAAAGGGATATTTACAAGACTGGTGTCCAGGGATGCTATCCCATACAAATCATCGAGAAACGGGCCAAATAACAGCTTCACCAATAATTAGATCTGGCGGAAACTGTAATGATAATCTGATACATAGCTCCACCAAAACTACTGGATTGCTACATAATGGCAAGAAAAATGAGGATACTGAAATGGGGCCACCTAAGTAGTTGGCTGGCAATTAACGTAGACAATACAAGGAGGGAAGTCCAGTTAAGAGACGTAGCTTCACACAAGCATCTTCAGGAAAAGAAAGACAGCCAAGGAGCATAAAAGAAACAAATCACAATGTCTATTTGCATCAAGAGTAATGCTCAATGTGACCACAGAGAGTTGTAGGTGATGCATTCAGCAAAGGGCAGTTAGCATGGCTGTATAACAAGAAACTCCTTGGGAGCAACACATTTCGGTGCCAAGAGTGTTGGGAAGGCAGTTACCAAGTTTTGAAGAGAGTAAGTGATAAGTCTTCCAGATTTGATGATGGGACTCCTTGGAGGAAAAGCCTAAAGCTGTCCACATCGACCAACTGGCGTTGTATGAAGGTTCATAAGTTGGAAAGTCTGTTCAGGATGAATATACTTGAGATGGGGGAGTTGTTGCAAGCAGGCCCTTCCCTGCACCAGGAAAGCATCCATTCTCGGCACATCAAGGGGAGGGGGGTCACCATGACTTGACCAGCCCCTCCCGCTAGACGGTCTGCTATGGCACCAGGCAGGGGGAGGGGAGGTGATTGACAGCTGACATGAACTGGCTTCACCACCCCTCCACCCAGCTAAGGGGTCAGCACCTGCAGATTGTAGCGTGAGATTTCTAGTTGTCTCCTCCCTCGACGCGCACCAACGTGTGAAGAACATTCTCTGCTATGGTGCCGGAGCTAAATATACCAGCACGGTTGTAGGGTTGAGAGTTTTGTGACAGCCACCTGGCAAAGTGCAGCAAGCGATGAACAAAGAAAAGGACCAGTAGTGAAGGTGAGATAGGCTGTGGTGGACAAGTGTGTGTATGGCAGTGATGGACGAAATGCAAGAGTGCTGTGGTGGGAGAGTTACCAGACAAAAAGTATGTGCATGTGTATGTGAGCTCTCGGGGCACTCCAGAACATTCCGGACAGGAAAGACTGGTGATATCTCAATTGAAAGAACCTGAGAGGAATGGAAGAGTGATAAAGACTTGATTGTAAATACTGGAACAGTTAGATAGCAAATATACAATTTAAATAGTAATCCAGCAGGTGTTAGAAAACTGTTTATAAAGATTGGTTTTAAGNAGTTAGATAGCAAATATACAATTTAAATAGTAATCCAGCAGGTGTTAGAAAACTGTTTATAAAGATTGGTTTTAAGTGCTTGAGTATATTAATTTCTGTGAGGTAAGGGATAATTATGTAAATATTTGCTGTAACCTGCAAGTGGTAGTCATTGTTGTTGAGAGTTTAGCATAAATTTTGATTGTTTATAAATAAATTAGTAAATAATTATTAGCTCTTTTATTTAATTAAGACCTTAATTGCTTAAAGAACCTGATTATGCCCACAGACTTAAAAAATTTGCAAAAATACCACACAGTATTTAAAATACAACATGGTAGCAAACCATATCCTCCGTAGTAAAATTTGTGACAACACACTTGTAAACTAGATTATATTAAATTGTTCATTTTAGCATTAAAATGAACAATTTAAAGCTACCCCTGAAGTAATTTTAATTTTAGAACATGGCAGACTTTCGTGGTCATTGTCAGGCTGGTTGTCTTGGATTCTGGGCTGGAGCCACCTCTTGGTTTCTTTAACCGATGTTTCGCNGCGTGGTCATTGTCAGGCTGGTTGTCTTGGATTCTGGGCTGGAGCCACCTCTTGGTTTCTTTAACCGATGTTTCGCCATACCGTACAGCAGGGCATATTAAGGGGTCCTAACAGGTGTAAAAGCCAGGCTGTCACTGATTTCTCATATGCCTCTAGAGGCAGTGCTGTCACAAGACTGGGAACCAAAGTTCCCATAACTTGTTTGAGTGGGTTTACATATCTAGTTTGCAGCCCGACAGACTTGGGCTCAAAAAAATCATTAAGCCAGCAGCTGGCTGCAGTTTTCGTGTTTGAGCTGGGCTCCAGGCCTGGATTTATAGCAGTTAATCACTGTTACAATATTAATGAATTTAAATGTAGGTGTATTGGCAAGGGAGTGACACTCCCCACAGTCTCTCGACTGGTGTGTTATGTCGTGATGTCTGTAGATCATACTGTAGTGTTGTCTGTAAGTGGCTAGTTAAACTCGCATATGGTGTGTTGATGAGTTACCTACAACCCAAGTTGCTGCTCATCTTCAACCCTGCTCGTCAAAATCAATCCTATCGGCACTGCAAGTCAGTGTCTGGCTTCGCACTTATTCTCCGGTCATTTTGTTGTGTGGCATTTGTGAAGAAAAGTTGGAAGTAATTAGTAAACTTTTCTGGTGTCCTATGTACCAGGACCATTGCCAGGCCTGGTTAAAACTTGGGCTAACCAGTGTAGATGTACCTACATCAGCCTACCGAAGGGATCATGTGTAAATAGTATCTAAATAGTAAAACCGGCCATAATGCCTTGAATTAGAAAATATTTTTGTAATGTTAAAATTTTAAAGTTTTTTTTTTGTTTTTGAATATTTTAATGTTTATTTAATTTTTAAAATTTTAAGTTTTTTTTATTTTGATTTTTTTTATAATTTTACAAAAGATTTCTTTTTATAACTTAAAACTAACTTAAAAACTAGTACCCCTTAATCCTGTCTTGGCCGGCTACGTGTGCTTCTCGGCATGGATTCCTGACGAGACAGTGAGGCGAAACTGTCTGCCAGTGCACGCAGGGCCTAAGTGTAGGACGCGTGGGAGGATACTGTGTGTGTATAGCGCTGTGTATGTCCGCACAGTATGATGGAGTGTGGAGAAATGAGCTGAAATTGCCTAGAACAAAGCAGTTTTGTTCAAATTTGTCCCAGACTGATTGAAAAATTCAGACCGGCCTGGAGACACTATGCATTCATTTATCCCACGTATTTCCCTATCATTTGGGGTGGAAACACACTGTGATGTGCACAAGCATTTTAAGAAAGTAAGTGTAATATATAACTGCCTCGTATGCGAGTGGGACCCGAGGAACTCCGCTCAGCTCCAGTGCTTCGCATATGAGCTAGATATGCCCTGGGTTGGGTAGTTTTGTTAAATGTGAACAATTTTGTCCCAGACTGATCAGAGAATTCTTCCAGCCTGGGAGTAGTATAAGTATGATTTGAATTTAAATTCCCTGTTATTCCTGTTTTATAGAGTAGATATTCAAATTGTTTAGAGTAGCTATGTGGCTCCAGCCTTGCAGATCTCACCAAAATTGGTAGTGAAGCTATCCAGATGGGGTTAACCCACAAGACAGGGGGTGATGTCTCCCTAGTCTGCAGGCAGAGAACTCTAAAGCTAGTCAATTATACACCTTTGCACTTGGGAGATGAGTAATTGGATGTGATATGTAATTTATTGAAATTATTCCCATGAGTCTCGTGTATTTATGTGGAAGAATGTCAGGGCTAAGATGTTATTCTAAGTGTGACTTTTTAAATTTCTATGGCTCTTGTGGTCATATTCAGGTATTTAATTTAGCAGGGCGTTTTTATGTTCGCCACAATTTTTGTAAAGTTTTTAATTTCAAGAAATTATTACATTTTTAATGTAATCCATTTTTACAGTTGATGTATTGTCGCAGCCGCAGTCTACTAATTGCTCAGAGGAATTTATTTGTGATGTCTGTACTACTTGTATGTGTGTGGGGGTGGCGTAACCCCATATCTCACAATCATACAGTAGCAAGGGCCCAATGATTTACTTAAAGAGTTGAAGTTTTTTACTATGAGGGAATTGAGGTGCTTTAAGCATTGGATATAGATTTATTAAATTTCCTGTAGCTAAATTTGTTATTCTTTTAATATGTTCTGCCTGTGTGAATGATCTGTTTATGGTCAGCAGTAAATATGTAGCAGATTTTATGTTTGGAATATTAGAATTAAAGATTTTAAGCTCCCTGTCAGGCTGAGTGTGCTTCTTTGCAATTATTAATTTTGTTGGTTTGGGAGCATTTATTTTAATTCTCCAGCGAGTGTACCATTGTTCTAATGCAGTGAGCTGTCTTTTCACAGCTACTAAGGCATATTTTAAATTGGCTGACTGTTTTATAATAGCCATGTCGTTCATGTATATTTGTACATAAGCATCCACATGTGGAATGTCTGCCACATATATATTATAAAAGAAAGGGGAAAGTAGAGAGCCCTGTGGTACATTTGACCTTGATTCTCTTGTTGATTTAGACCCATCTAACACTACATAAAACTTGCGTTTCCACAAATAGTGAGCCACCAGATAAATGTATGCATCGACGCAATTCAAGTTTATAAGTTTTTGTACGAGTCCTGGAACCCAGACCTTATTAAATGCCTTCTCCGCATCAAGCATTGTAGGCTTTTGTTTTGTCATTAAAGCCATCAGTGGATTGTTAGACTATTTTTAGTAATGGGTGAGTTGTAAAGTGACCTGCTCTAAATCCGAACTGAAAATCTGGAGTTATGTTGTGTTCATCAGCATGTTTTTGGAACAGTGTTAGAAGGGCTTTTTCAAATATTTTTCTCATGCTATTATGCAAACTAATTGGGTGCCTGTTTTGCAGGAGTCCAGGGTTCTTTCCCGGCTTAGGTATAGTAATGACTCGGACTATTTTCCACATGTCTAAATATACTTTATGCTTAAAGATGGCATTGAATATAGCAGGGAGATATTTCAATGTCTCTAACGGAAGTTTTTTAAGTGTTTCATAGTTAAATTTGTTTGTGCCGCCTACTTTGTCATTAGGTCTGGTTTTAATGATTTTAATTATTTCATGAAATGTAATTTCCTAGTGTTCGCCATGTATCTTGTCATTAAGTCTTCATTGGGTGAAAATTGTTTCTAAAATATACGCAGTGGCATTAGCTTTATCTTCTTAAATATATTTAATGCCAGTGTCTGTAATTATGGCTGGTGTGGAAATGTGTTTTTTGTCTACTGTGGAGTGTTCGTGTAAGCTTCCACATTTATTGTGGTTTTTTAGAAACTTTGTTAACTAAGGTACCAAATTTGTTTATTTTTTGTTCTTTAACTTTTTGCCTTACAAGGACTTTTAATCTTTTATATTATGTCGTAGCCTGCAGTGTGCATGTTCTCTGCACTTGGTTACATGCTTATCTTTATAAAGTAATTAAATAATCAACGCCCGGGTAGCTTTTGAGTGTCTGCTACAGTAACTATAAAAAGTTAAAGGTGTTGATCAATGTCCCTGGAGTCATTTGAGTCTAACGGCTGTTCAAGTGCATTTATTAGTTCTTCCTGAAAACGTTCCCAGTTCGTTATGCAAAGTTTCTGGCTAAAAATATTATTGCTGAACATAGCATTTAAGTTATCTGCGTTAAAACTGGAAGGTGGTCCGAGTCTAATTAATTAATGATTTCCATGTGAATGTTTGTGCCTGCTATATTGCTGAGTGCTATGTCTAACATATCAGGCATGACTCCAGCATTTTGGAAGCACGTCAGTGTATCTTGCAGGAAAATAACATAATTATTATTAGATGCATGCATAATTAAAATCCTACTACTGGCGTTTTCTTTACCTGCAGCCCCAGTCTGTGTGTTTACCATTTAAGTCCCCAGAAATAAAAAATTCTCTTTCTACCTCCATTAATTTTTAGAGGTCTTGTGTAAGCAAAGGTGCATTTGGTGTTTTGTATGCTGTGGTCATACAGATGTGTGTGTTGTTTTTACGTACATATTTAACTGGTGATTAGAATTGCTGTTCCACCTTCAGCAGTGGTGCGGTCTGTTCTGTAAATATTATAGCCACATACACTAAATCTGTGCTGGGGTTAAGTAAAGTTTCTGTAATGAATGCAACATCAATACCCAATGTGGCAAGGCATTACTCTAGCTCATACGTATTGTTCTTAATTTTGGCAGCATTATAAATGAGTATTTGCATTATTTTGTGTTGGTTTCTAGCCATTTTAATTGCCCAAGTGACTTATGGCTTTGACTAGAATGGCTTGTTTATGTGCGAGTGAGGTTGCTCAATGGATTTGTTGATAGTATGGTTTTAGTTTAATTAAATTGACGTCATTGCACATGCATAGAATCTCAGCAAGCTCCAGCATGCTTGACATGTAGTCCAATCTTTCCTGAGATGGAGTGTGTATAGGTGTGTTGTTGCGGGCGTAATTGGGTCAGGGGGAGTAGGGAATTCTGCCCTGCTGTGTATGTTGGGTACTCGCTTAACATTTGCGTGATGTCTGGACATATGTGCAAAGGCATTCTGGCTGCTTTGCCATTTGCCTTCTACCTTCTACTAATTGGAAGAAATGTGGGCACTGTTTCCTAGCCGCAGTGTGGCCAGTCTCATTGCAGTTAATGCAGTGGTTTCCTGCAGTGCCAGGTTGTGTGCAATCCGCCCGCATGTGTGGTCCTGCGCTTTGGATGCATTTCAGCGGTTGGCAGCACAGTGTATATGTGGGGCCGAATTCACAACATCTCTTACATTGAGACAGGTCTTACAGCCTAGATTTGTATTTTTCCACTGTGATTTTGGTCCAGTCATTGGTTTTAAGATAAAATATCTGAGTCTATGGGATGGACCACAACACAGAATATTCCGGTACCTTTGTATATAACAGTGCTGTCTGCACGTTATTGTGGGTGGTTGAACTGGCAGATGTCGGAGGGTTTGATGCCATGTGTTTGAAGCTCATCCAGAATGTTGCCTTCAGGTGTGTACTCCCCTAGGCATTTTATTACGGCCTTGGGCAGCGGTGGCGTAGTGGCCAGGGTGCTCGCCTCCCACCACGGCAATCCGGGTTCGATCCCCGGCGGGTTCACTCTCGAATTTTCACATGTGGGAATCGTGCTGGACGATGCCGCTTGCTGGCGGGTTTTCTTGGGGTACTCCCATTTCCCCTGCCCTTGCATTCCAGCGCCGCTCCATTAGGGTCTCATTTCTGTCATGCCCGGGGATGACGGTCACCTACGGGTCCCAGCTGGAAAGACCGTCACTCGGAGGGTGTTGCCTTGCCCTGGGTACACTCCCCACACGCCATTATTATTATTATTATTACGGCCTTAATGTTGCGCTTGTCTGCCTGCACGTGTATGTAGTGTGGGATCTCTTGCAGTTTGAGCCAGCCAATTCCCTTTTTGTAATTGGCACACAAATCAAAAAGGAAGCATAATTTGCGCTGGGATGCAATTGTGTTTTTAAAACCCAATTCTTTGTGCCTGGAATGTGGTTGCGATATCCCGGAGTTTTCATACCTTTTCAGGTAAAACATTACGCCTGCTGGAAGTTTTCTTTGTTAGTCTTAACTGCACTGGAATATTCTATCTCATTGTACATACTGTAGAAAAGCCAAAACAAATACTGTGATGATGGCCATATATATGCAAGTCTTGTACGAAGAGATAATTTTATCAGGATTTGTTCTTAGGATAATGAATTTAATTCAATACCGTTGTATCATTTTCCCTGCCTGCTTTCTAAATGTGAGCCATCTACACAGGCAATAAAATTCTGAATGTTCGTTCCAGAAGAACTTCCCTTCTGGCAAAACAGAAACAATATTTTGGATGTCATTATAAATGCCACATCAAGAGCAGGCTTTTAATTTGGAATCGTGATACAATAAGACTAGCCCCTTATAAGCGACAATGGTTTTATGAAAATGGAATTTTACATTCACTCTGGAGTAATAAAATATATTTTAAGTCAATTATGCTAAAGAACTTTCAATAGAATTAAACACTTCAGGGTTATTCAATTAGCGGACCACAGGCTACGTGTGGCCCACCAGACTCAATAAAATTGGCCTGTGGACCAAATATTTCATTACCCTTTGTTTTCCCCTGAAATATATACTTTTGAGTAAAGTTACAGAATTTAATGTCAACTCTAAATATCACTAGTAAAAAAATTTCAATAAAATTATATAAAATTTCATTTATTGCATCTCCAAGCAAAACAACCACATATAGGTGAACCACGACTTTGTAATAAGTGTGTGGGGCCCATTGAGCTTTGTGATTATTTTTAAGTTTCCTGATGGAAAAACTAACTGAATAGCTCTTCCCTACAGACTACAATTATAAGATTTTATTATGATGACTTTTTTTTAATTCAACAAACTACCACTGTCACAAATTAGCTTGAGGACTGGCTTCCCTAATCCCAACTTTCCCCCCCCCCCCATGACTAAGCCAAAAGGCCCATCGGGCCTCCCCTCCTTACAACACTTTTGTAGCTGAACAACATACTACATGTCCTGCCGTTTATTGTGGCAATTTTTTAACCTTTTAATTTGCTTTATAGCTAATTGTCATGGCAAAGTCCCATCATTTTCCCTTGTGTGTTGTGTTTTTTTTTTCCACGGTTAATGGTCAATAACATAATTTATTTTAACAGTTAGGTATTGTTTGATAAAATTTTTTAATGTATTATTTATCACATTTTATGTGGCTTTCTTGTTTCTGTTAGTTATTTGCAATGGTACTTTTAATCGCATCTCTATAACAACCTTTTAGAGTGTTTTCTTTTGGCCACAACAGATGGTAGTCTATATTCTGTTTGTAACTTTAAAGTACTTTAAGATCTTCTTTTGGATTAACTTGTTAATTATATATTTATCAAGGTGAAAAATTATTTCTACATTTCATGAATGTAATTTGCATAAAGTAAAAGAGAAAACATAAATTTATTTTGAAAATTGTAATTGAGATTGTATTTATTAGCACAGCATGGCTATTCGAGATATTGAATCACCATGCAGTTGGAATCCTCCAATCGCTCGAGAATCTTTTGTGATGACTAAGGATTCTTCTTTCTCCATCACACTACCCTAATGTGAAAACATACTTTATATTTTGAGAAACATCATCTGACTAAATATTTTGTAGTATTTTGCATCACTGCTGTTTGGTGGGTGTGTTTTGAATTAATGTTTTCTTGTGTGAATCAAATGTTAGTTTTCCCACTTTTTTTATTTTGTTTGATACTCTTCATTTTTAGTGTGGTTCACCACTCATGGTTCAAATACCAAGCCCAGAATCTTGCAGCTAAATACACTAATTCAAAAAAAAAATTTCTCAACATGAACAAATTGCAAGTGTAACGAAGGCTGTCACACAATATCGCCATAGCCCAACATGAGTCCCATTTGCATTTAACGTTGTTTGCTTGCACGGATTTACCACTAGGGGGCATACATGTACCTCCGTCATTCTAGGCTGCAAGACACCAAATAAGGCCTTAGTAACAGTGTGAGCCACATAGCAAAGTTCAGTGAACACGCAGCATGTCCCAATGGTGCATTTGAGAAGCCTTTTCCCAGCTGGATAGTTTGAGAGACGCAGCATCGTCGGCCTCCGAGAGGCAGGTTGGATATTTCGGTGCATTTATTGCCACGTGAACTGTTCTGCCTACAGTGTGAGTCAAGTGTTATACGCAGTTAAAATACGAGGGTACACACACCCATCAGAAAGGCTCAGGTTGACCCAATATTAACCCAATGTTATTTTTCGTGAAAAGGGCAATCGTATATACATTTGTAGGGTATCATTTAATTTGTAGAAAATCTGCCTATTGAATAAAATAATTTTTTTAATTTCATAAACACGTTATTTTTGCACCAGAGATGGTGAAATGTATACTCCATATAATTTTTGGGTGAGGACTCCTCCTCACCCAAATTTAGGTCAGGGTCAAATTTAGTCTGTCCTGATTTTACTTCATTCTTGGGAACTGTGACATTTCGAAAAATCAGGGCTCTACTGCAATACCTTTTTTGGTATTTTAACAGAAAGAAAAACAACTAATATTTAAGTAACTTTACTGTACAACCAGTATTTCTCTTGAAGGAATAAAATAAGTAATTTTATAATAGTTCTAAGATGTTAATATGTCAGTATGAATAGATTATCATCTTATTATTGTGCCTAATATTAAAAATAAATATCAGTGGCATCATCAACTTATGGTACAATGGATAGTTTCAGTGTACCTTAAAACTCTTAAACGCACTTCAAAACTTTTTTTGCACGAAAGTTACATTCAGTTTAAGCAACATGTATGTGTGCTATCAAACCAACCCAAATTCAAAAGATCCCTCATATCGCACTATGCAGACACTAATTACTGTAGTTATGAGCTTACGGGCATTCATCAAGGAGTGGTGATTATTCACAGATATAGCATGTGGAGTTACAAAATATTTTTCTTCTTATTCTGTACTTACATAGAGGAAACAACCCCTAATACCCCAATGTTATTCTAATAAGAACACCCTCCACGTCTGACCTGCTTAATTTAAATAGTGGGCCATCTTCTGTAATGCATCAATCAATTGGTGATGAATGAGTGAGTGAGTGAGTGAGTGAGTGAGTGAGTGAGTGAGTGAGTGAGAGAGTGAGAGAGAGCGAGAGAGTGAGTGAAGAGATTTGGGTGGCTCTTAACATTGATGTCTTGAGAGCCGATGAGGGTGAAGCGAGATGAGTATGGAACAGCGCCGGAATGAAAGGGCGGGGGAAATAGGACATCCCAGAGAAAACCCACCGACCAACTGCATCGTCCGACAAGATTCTCACATGCGAAAATCCGGAGTGACCCGGCTGGGGATTGCACCCGGATCACCTTGGTGGGAGGCGAGCAGGTTAACCGCTCAGCCACTGCAACCCTTGGTGATGTATGAAAATATGTGAATCTGAGGTGGTGAAGTAAGAAATTTAAATTTCTAGGATGTTAACTTTTGCTGTTTGAGTAAGGAATGGGGCAGTAGAGATTTTATAAATTGGTTAACACAGTACGGGATTGAATAGTGTTGTGCATTAATCAATTATGGTATTTGAGAATAATATCCACTTTGAGAATAGAATAATATCCATTAGTGAAACTTTACTATGACATGTCACACTTGTGATATAATAAGGTGTAGGGACTTACTCTTTTACCATACATTGCTTTTGTGTAATTAGTTAATCAAGAGGGTAGGGATTGCATAACCATTATCAGGAAATATTCTATGAGATGGATGTCTTAGCAAAACTTACATTCATATTGCTTTGAAGAATTTAGTAAATCAACTAAGTGTGTACGGTCATGTGTTTTGGAATCCTATAAATAGTAGATGAAGGAGACACATAAAATATACCTGAAGTTAATAAGTGATAAATGACAGCAAATTGGAGCAATGCCCTTTACATCCTCTATTTGTTGCGACTTCTCTCAGTGTAATGTGAACACTATTAGGTCAATGCTGACAGACTAATACACCTCTGCGGGTTGTTATTCTTATTATGTTATATTGTTGGACTTGCAATAGCTCTTGAGTTGAAATAAGGTGGATTCAGTATTGTGGGACAGGATCAATTGTGTATAGGAAACTCAAGTGTTAAATGTGGGTTCAATCCTATATTCTTCCCATGGTATCCAAATCAACTACCAATGATAAAGTGATATTGCAATTAATTGTTAGCAAATGTGATTGACTTTAAGAGTGGACTATTTTTGGCATCACCATTTCTTGTGCATTACATCTCAGGAAAACTATATAATCTCATAGTGGATGTGCTACAATGGAGTAATTGTTAGGAAGTTATTGAGAGTTCAAATAATTATGTACTGTACCATTCTTCCTGCCATCCCAACTCATTAGTAATTGTGCCAACTCAGGCAGATTCCCTCAGGGACCTCTTCCTTTCAAAGAGAATGCCTGACCAGGGCAACCCCTGTTATGCGCAGAAATCATTCTATACCCAACAGCTTAGTAGATCAGGTGCCGGTAATACGTCAGTAACTTACAGTGGTAACAGCTAAATTTCCCCCATAAAATATCTTACAATGAAAAGGTAATACTGCTACCACCACGTGTCATGAACGTATGGCCTCAGACCAACTGGCATTGGGACTACCCAGTAGATAGATGCCAACTGCTGCATTTAAAAGTGCAGAATCCACAGGTAATATTGTTCCATTGGGAATAATTTGGGTTTCATACTTGTTTGTGTTCAATGTTTAAAAATTTTTCTCAGGCACGACTGTGGAGCCACGAGGCCCGGATGTTTGCGATAGGAGGTTGACGTTGCCGGCTTGTGCCGACCTTTTCACGGAAGTGCATAGTCGTCCTGGGGTTCAGTGCGCTACGTCCGTAAAAAGGGCAACTTTCACTAGCGCTCTGAGGCCTCTATTGCACAACAGTGGACAAGAAGCCTGGCCAGCTTCTAGTTCAACGGCAGAGGTCTTGCTGGGTCAGCAGTTAGTTTGTAATACCGTGGATTGGGGAGGACGTGTTGCACAGAGAAAAGTGTTTGGTTTCGCAAGAAGTGCGCCTAGGGCTGTTTGTAATTATTGTAAATCGTAGTCCGATCGTGCTTGAGTGCAGGTTAGTTTCCGGGACACGAGTGATGAGCTCAGGGCAAGATGTAGGCCTGCCCCTCAAGCTTGATTATGGTGGGACTTTGGGTTTGGCCCTCATCGTCAGCTCCTTGGTGTGAGAAGAGCAGGGTTGACGTCAGGTGGGAATACCACGAGTGTCGGCCGCAGAATGAAGATGGCAGGCGCAGAATGAAGATGGCAGGCTCTACTAGACTGGAGAGCAGCAGCCAGGGTTAACTAAGATTAACATAAGTATCACATCCTGTAATCGTTAAGTTAGGTTAAAGTTAAGTTTTCCTTGGTAAGTGTCCCAGTAAATTATCTGGTTTAGATTTATGGCTTAATTAATGGACTCTCCCATCCAGATGATCAGGCTAGATAATTTGATTTATTTTAAATGGTTAGATTTGTTCTAATCTAGTCAGCCAAAAAAGCTCTGCTTAAGGCTGTTTGCTAGGTTTCAATTTCTGAGATGTAACTGCTTGTTATTTAAGATAATTTTAAAATAAACCTGTTTTTATTTGGATAAGAATTCAAGGTTTTTAATTTGTTATTTCCCCTATCTAGCTGATATAAAAATCTATGGAAGGAACTGAGAATTGAGATAGAGTAGAGAAATGAATTTTGAGTTAACGAAGGTGTAGTAACCCGTTTAAATAACTGCCCTGCATAGGGCTGGACTGGTTGTGTTCCCGGAACAGTGAATGAGAGAGAGAAGTACCCTCTCAAACATTCTTTGTTGTCTACTTCTAGACTTAGAAGAGAGTTATCTTAATTTTATGGTTTATTATTTTGTCACTTTTGGTAAAGCTACACCCCCCCCCCCCNAGCAATTTGAAAGCACAATGATAAGGAATATAACACCTTAATAAAGTTAATGCAAAATACACTTAATATTTACATAATTTACAGATAATGTTACAATATGTATCATCACCGCAGAGTTAGTAAATTTTTTTCCTCATGATTTTCAGATAAGTTTACACACACATTTTTATGATATGCACAAATTTTTTTTTTAAAGTTACAAAATATACATTTTAACAAAAACTGAGAAAAACTTTAAAAAAAAGTTACTGATATAATTAATGAACCTACTTTCCTCTAGATGAGTGCAAATAATTTTTAATGAATTTCTTAAAAGCTTTGATGGTAGGTAGGAATTTACATCTTATTGACAGCAAATATTGTTACATGATGCCAGAAGGGCACATCTGAGTTTGTGAGGGATGGAGGTCTTAATAAAAATAAAGTAACTAAATTTTATTTTAATTTATTCACAAAGTTATTATTTATAGCATTATTCTCTCTATCTCCACTATTACTCTTTTCATTTCTCAGTGAGCGCAATATGTAATGTCTATTTCAACTCTACTTAACGTCCTCCTCAATGTATCTGTTTGGTTATAGTCAAGTCATACTCATCATTAACAAACTTTCAGTTTGTCTGTTGCCATCATTCGTAATGTCTTTCACTCACACACGCAGTCTAATAATCCAACCTTACTCTTCACTGCGCCGATGCTCGCAGTCACAGATTTTCCTCCCTATGGTCGCTTCTCTCGCTGCTCGTTTCGCTCGTCTATCGCTAAACTCCAGTCGCTCATCCACTCACCAACTCCCAGCTTGGGAGCCAGACGCGCTTTTTTATAAATCACCCTGACCATCTGGAAGGTTCAACACACCCTGAGTCACGCTGAGAGAAACAAGGTCACTATTCCAAAGCATTCTTCAAATTTCTCAAAGACACCCAATACCCAAGGTCGAGAGCAGCATGCGCCCTGATAGGCTTAACAGGCATGCTTTGTATACATTCCTTTGTGAAAAGTCGCTGTATCTCTGGTTGCAACTGATAGTGTGCGCGTGTCAATAAACTATCCTTGCCTTGCACGCTCGCAGAGCGGCCACCTGTAACAATATTATTTAAGATGGAACCAGAAACACATGCAACTGTAGTGAGAGACAATCACAAATACACACGGGCCTTACCCAGAACTTGAACCCAGAAAACCTCATACATAAGCTAGCGTGCAATTAAATGCATTACGGAGGTAGGATTCAGAACATCAACTTCAGATGTCATCAGTCTAATGTTTTGAATGATAGGGTTTACTAACCCAAAATATTTATGGGGGCCATCATTTTGAAAAAAAAAAAAAAAAAAAAAGTGTCTGAACCACTTAAAACATGCAAGTTTACATGGCCTTCTGTATAACTAATGGCATGCAAAATTTGGTGGAAATTAGTTTAATTGTTCCGGAAATAGGATAAAATGTTCAGTTTTCTCACCTGGCCAGCAAAAGAGTATCTCTGTATGCATAATTATTGCTTCTAATAAATACTGTTAGTGTAAAAAATTTGGTTAGATTTTGTTGAATTGTTTAATAGATATAACATACTAACCTAAATTATTTATTTTAATGACATTAAAAAAAAGGCCTGCTGCAACTAAAACACATTAGTTTACATACCCTACTGTAGCATTTCTTGTGTGTGAAATTTGGTGGGAATCTGTTGATTTTGGTCCTAAAGATATGGCATAAAACCTAAATTTTTTTCATGTGACGATCTTTATACATGGAGGACAAAAAAGTTTCATATTAGCACGTTCAATGGTGTACAAAGTTAAGTTAAAATTGGTTACATAGTTTCGTAGATACAGCACCCAACTAAGTGTTGTTATAGCCGCCAGTCAGAAATTAAGTCCCAGGCACATTTAAAACATACAAATTAATATGTACAGTACTTCTTCGCCAAATTTTATGGGAATCAGTTTATTGTTTCTCTGAGATATGAGATAAAAAAACTTATTTTTCATGTGGTGTCATCTTCCAAAATAGCAGATTAACAGCAATATCATTCTCTAAATTCAATGAACATAATGCACTGCCAAGATAAAAAAATTTGGTTTAAATTTGATTAATGGTTCCTGAGACATGACATATCATACTACATTTTAAAATGGTCACGACTTGGAAATAAGCTCCCAGCATGGTTGAAAACTGTAGAAGTCTGATGTCCTTACTAAGTATTATATGTACAGAGTTTAGTGAAATTCGGTACAAGAGTTCAAAGGTTTTTAGGGTGACACACATGCGTGCAAGTACATGCACACACACAAAGGGAGACAAGAAAGTGATCTCGTAAGTCTTTCTTTCCCTTGGAAATTATGCTGCTAAAAACCAGTATTTCTACAATTTTTTCAATGCTGATTTACCAAGCAAAACAAAATGATATTTTAAAGTTCTCCAGTTAAGAGAACTTTCTAGGACCCTGAATTTTGAATTTTTAAAGTCAAAAAATTTGACATGCTCTAATGCAGGAGTGCATACATACTTTCACTCTATCTATTCCAAGGTGGCAGTTTATATTACTCCGCTTGTTCACGTGCTTAGATGGTATTGGTTGTTGCCAGCCTTAATTGTGTCATCAACCACCTGTCAATATCACGCCCCCTTCTCGTTCACAAGATAAAAGCAACGTTTAATGTGTTACATAAGAAGCGGGAACAATAATTATAAATTATACAAACAGTTACAAATCCTAATAATATAAATACTTCATAATTAATGATCACTCATCAACAAAGCATTACAAAAGAACACTGTAAATCAAGGTTGAGATACTCACCTGTATATATGTATATATGCACACATATATACATATATAAACATACATATATAAATACACACACATACACACATTCACATACACAATAGTCAATAAATGTCTCAATACCATCCAAGTTGTGGTTATTTGAAGAAATGTCTTCCAAATTTACAATGAAACTGTCTTGAAGGTGAGTGAGTGAAGCGAGGTGAGTGTGGAGCAGTGCCGGAATGAAAGGGTGGGGGAAATGAGAGATCCCCAAGAAAATCTGCTGACCAGCAACATCATCCAACAGGATTCCTACATGGAGAAACCCAGGAGTGAGCCCACCGGGAAATCGAACCCGGTTCACCTAGATTGGAGGCAAGTAGTCTAACCACTACACCACTATGGCTCCTGTCTTGAAGGTCATCTTGAATGTTGTCTAGGGTAAACATTTTGTTTTTGATATCCTGCACGTGTCTGATCACTTCTCTTTGGTTACATCACTGATTGCGGTTGGTAATAATTCTTTTATCTCAGCCATTTTAAACAAACTATGTCTTGCGGCATACCCTTTCACCTGACTTCACACTAATTCAATGGGATTCAGCTCACAGTGATAAGGAGGTAATCAACAAACAATGCACCCCAATATAGCCACCATTTCATTAATAACATATTTGTCGTACAAATGCTTGCACTGGTTCACTTTTACCATCAGCTATGATTTTATCAGGTCTCTTTCAAAGTCTATATTTTTGTCTCATAACCAGTTAGTAATGTCACTTTTTCTACTACCTTTTGTGGGAATATTTTCTAGTTTCGCATTATGGTAAAGGGTATTGTCTATGACAATAATGGCATTTTCATCTAATGAAGGGAGTACTTTGTCAAACCACTTAATAAACACTTCAATTGTCATTTCTTCATGGTAGTCGTTAAAAGTTTCTGACAAAAATGACAGAAGTCCACCGCCAACAAACTCTGTGTCACTTCTAATGTGCAGTATTATTAATCTTTCGCCTTTACTTAGAGAATTTGTTTAGTATTGTTGAAAGACCGTCCAGAAAAGCCTTTGTTTTACTGTTTACCATATTGTTGACGTGTAACGCATATTGGGAGTAGAAGCCTCGCTGACCCCCTTCGCAAGCACCTACCAGTTGACACGTGTCACGAGGCACGTGGACAGCCAGAACGGATCGCAGTCGCAGTTACATGTGTCAAGGTTGTGCCGAGTAAGAGCTGGCATATCGCCAAAGCACCCGGAAGACGCTATGTAAATACGTAGGAAAGCGGGCGAAATTGCAGAGCCAAGCAAGAGCACCTCTAGCTTCACGCCTGAGAAAACGGCTGACCAATTGAAAGTGGGGGCCACGAACACACCCCACACCCCTACCACCCTTTTAGCCAAACCGTGGAAGAATAAGCTGAGATGGTAAATTCAAGGGGCAAGATCACCGCCCCCCCCCCACCAAAGAACCTTCACGAACCTTGGCATGTGGTAGAAGGGCTTTGTACTGCAGGCAACCACCTCCCCCATTCCTCCAATAAGAGAGACGCGTGCAGACAATTAGGTAGGGAGGTAGAGAGCATATAAGCCAATTTTCGCAAGAAGAGGAGCTTACAGTTCATTATCACCGTGCAGAGAGAAGAGTTGCGTCCAGAAATCGCGAAGAGGACGTCAGAACGAACCCAGAAAAGCAGTCATGGGGAGATGGCACCAAACGCGGGCCTTTTCCAAGGCCGTCCATATCGCTGGATCTCATCCACAGCCGACAACATACCAGCACCACCAGCAGAGTTAAGTATCAAGTCGCCGTCCAGAGAAGCCCCCCCTCCACCTCGACGTCGCCCACAGTTAATCCGAGTTAGCCAAAATAGAGTACCACACCTCGGAAGTGTTTCTGTATGTTTTTTAAACTCGAGATAATATATCCATCCAGTAAAGTGAAACACCAAAAAACTACCTTATTGATATACCCTCCTCCACCTTCAAGGCACCTTATAATCTGTGCCTGGAGGAATTAACTACGACCCTATGAACCATCCTGTATGCCACNCATATTGATATACCCTCCACCTTCAAGGCACCTTATAATCTGTGCCTGGAGGAATTAACTACGACCCTATGAACCATCCTGTATGCCACAGGTGGGTAATAACGTAATTGTCAACCCATACTTTTGAGACAGAGTGCCCTTCGTTTAGCCAAGTTTTGTCTAAATAATACACATGTCGTCCCTCAGCCCTGTACCATTTCACTGAACAGAGATACTCACGATGCCACAAAGATATGTCTTCTCTGTCAATTAAGAACAAATTCCTTCGACACTTCACAAACTCAAAGTTTAAAAACGTTAAAAATTTGTGAAACGTCAAGCGCTTAAAATTTGGCAAGTCAGGATCACTGTTGACTGAATGTAGCACTTTGTTTATATTCTGGAACTAATTTCTAAATAAAAATGTGTGTACTTTACATCTTACAGCATCTTTCACAAATTTGTTGTACTTATCGCTTAAATTTTTACACACACGTATATTGTTCAGTGTCGTTAAAATGCATTTCGCTTTGCATCCTTTCTAGCTCTAAAAACACTTTGCTCTGAAACACTAGTTTCTACTGAAACGAGTCTCACTATAATGTGTACGGGCAACAGAGGAAATTCTTTACACTTTGCATTATACACATTAATCTACACTCATGTTTTTCCTCTTTGTAAAGGTTTTTCGATACGTGGTGACACTTCAGCCTGACTCATTGCCTCCACCATCTTACACAAAACTGTTACTTGTGTTTTTACCCCAAAACAAAAAACCAATACAATTATTTCCAATCCCCAAGCACATATACTATTGTAAACTTAAATGGTATTGTAATATTATAGAGCATTATAGAAAGCAACTACATGTTTAAATTACTATGTTCGTACTTAAAAATTGCAAAATATCGACGGAACTATTTTCTGCTGCAACCTTACTGTGAGCTGACTAGCCGGTCAATAGCGGTAACTTACACCCTGGCAGTGTTTATCTCTGCTGCCACCTTTAAATGGATAGAGAGTAGATATATTACATAAACATTATTGAAACATTCCATTATTAGTATATTTTTGACAGTAGGCAAATAAAACAATGCTTTATGCCATGTGTGTATATTTACATATAGTTAAAAAAAATTAACCCATCATGGTTGCTAAAAAAATATTCATTACAGAAACTTTTAACAATTAACGCTATACAGTTATCACAATATATAAGAGGCACATTTTTAAATTAAGGTCCATTTTGAAATTAGAGGAAAACTGTATAAATTAAATGAGATTTACTATAACCAGAATATATTTACTTTATTTTTCTAGATAATCACCATTAATTTTGAAATACTTCTGATAGCATGTCATCAGTTTCCTTACCCCACTGTCAAAATGTCTGCCGCCTGTGTCTAGGACCATTGATTCACATTGTTCTGAGTTCATCAACATGTGTAAACCATTGCGATGCAAGCCATTTCTTTAAATGCACAAAGAACTCATAGTCACTTTGTACCAGATCATGGCTATAGGGAGGATGGTCAAGAACTTCCCAACTAAATTTCCACAACATTTCAACAATTTGATCTGCTGTGTGTGGTTGAGAATTATCATGCATAACAATTAGCCCATAAACTTCACACATTTGCTTGCGGATCTCACTGCACTATGGTTTTAGCTAACAAAAACTGGATCACAGCACGACATTCACAAATGGCAGGATTATTAAGAGTCACACTCATTCTAAATTACTCACACATGGCATCCAACATGAATCTGAATGCAACAAAATGGGAAAAAGCTAGATGCTGAATGAAACAACAAAATAGCACATTCAATATCTTGATTGGTGGCAATTTCTAAATTTACCTTACTTTAAAAAACATGCCTCATACATGTAAGGTTATATACCACTTAACTGGTTTGACTTTATCAGTTGTTTAGAATTTTAAAAATTTTCGTTTCTGCCGAGAATGGAACCCACACCAAATGCTTGCATCAATTTGCTACATCACAAGGAGAGGAATTACTGCAAAGGAATATTCTTTGAGACTTCACATAATTATTACACCATGTTGACGTATACACTTACCAGCCTTCTACTAGTCTACACTACTTATCACTCAACAGCTTAACTAATTACTGCAAACTTTTAATTTTTAACCTTAGTTGAAGTTTGAATGTACGTAACTATGCAAATTTGGGAATCAGTGGCAATTCTGAACCATTTGTTCCTACAGGTAAGCATAAGAAAAATTCTGAAACAATTCATGAGTATTTTATTATAACAGTTTTACGCACCAGTTCCTTCAGCTTCTTAACTAAAGTGTATAAATTAAATAATCATATCACTGATAACTCCCCCATATAATATAGAATATTTTGTTAATATATATGCAGCTCCATCATTGCTTAAGCAATAATTCAAGCCATCTGCTCCAACTGCACTTCACAGATTTCATAAAAGTTGGATCAGAACTATTAATTCAGTTTACTTTTAATTTGTAAAATACAGAAACAAAGTAGAAAACAAAGAATTTTTTGCCAGATTCAAAACACATTTATTCAGTTTATATTATTATCACATTTCAAATTAAAGAATTAAAAATTCATATGAACAACTATTTGAACACACAAAACTATCATTTAAAAACTTTAAATTATGCCACAGCACAAAATAAAGCATGCATGTATGCATGCCCACTGCTAACAGTAACCAAATATGCAGGCAAAGTTGTGTTTACTTTATGTTGCTATCAGTTCATCCCTGTCATTTTGACACCTTGCCAGCTCAACCCATTAAATCTGTCAATATTTTAGCCCCAAGTGGCTTACTTTGATTGGAAATCATGAACTGATAATAAAATGGTAATGTCTGATGTTAATTAAGAGTCCTTGTAAGGAAGTACAATTTGCTTGTAAAGAAAACTATTACTTAGCTGCAGTATACTTTATAATAATTGTTATATAAATTTTTTTTAATTTTTTTAGATTATTTCAAAATTAAGGTTACACAAGTCTCTTTTAAAGAAGTGTCCAATGCACCATAATGGTATAGTTGTTTACTGGGCATGGTGATACATTAATTACTAAATTACTAAAAATGTCACAGGAAAATATTATGGTACTGAGATTTACTACAATATGATCATTACTGACCCATCTCCACAATGTATGGGTACCCCTGCACTGAGAAATGTGGAGGTGCACACAATTATTTATCTGTAAACATGTTCCAAAGCTGGTAGTACCCTACAGTATTTTAACTGTAAATGGGACCCAGTTTAACGGGAAGTAATAGTAAAAAGCCAGTCAGAGATGGCAATTGAAAAAGTACACAGTTCCTGGCTATAGCTTGCTAGCTAACCACACAGAAAGCCACAAAAAATATAAATTAAAAAGTGGGTGAAAACACTAATTTTGGGTCCAATATTTACAGTTTATCAAATACCACTGACAACCTGGTGATAACTCACCCAGTGACACTGTTTTGTTCCTGCTTTGTCAACCCAACAACTGGGAATGGGAAAAAAAATAGAGGACCAACTATCTCATGTTCAAGCTGAAAAAACACCTGTAGAGTAGCTGACCCAAGCACAAAGGGTGCAACAATTATAAATGGGCCATCATCTCCCAACGATCCAAGGTGGACGGAGAAAATTCAAATCACTGAGTACCTGTGTTCTTGTAAATCCATCCTTTAATTAAAGTCAGAGCTGATGTGGCATTCCTAAATTTTTTGCAAGTTCTAAATGTTTTGATTATTTCTAATCTTTTAGATTATGTCAATTCTTTGTCATTTTCAGAAAATTCTATTTAGTTAAAGTCATAGTGTTGTAAGGAATAAATAATGAGTAAGAGAGTGAAGAGATTTGGAAGGCTCATAACATTGATGAGGGTAAAGTGAGGTGAGTATAGAGCAGCGCCAGAATGAAAGGACAGAGAAAACTGGAAATTCCTGAGAAAACCTGCTGACCAGCGACATCGTCCGGCACGATTCCCAAATACAAAAATCCAGGGGCAACCTATCTGGGAATCAAAGACGGTTTGCCTGGGTGGGAGGCAAGAAAGGAATTGATAATAATTCGGCATATTTTAAAGGGTTTATATTTTTCTGGGACTCTTGAAGATTTATTTCTGACCTGCCTAACCTTACGGGCAAGACAAGAGGCCTATCTACACAGCCAGCTTTGCCAGCCAAGTTCACTACATATCCGTTATCTTACACAGGATGGTTTGTGCTGTCTTTTTTACTGGATGTCACTCTGTCTTGCTTTTCGTCCTGTGCGTAGTAGCTCTCTGGTCACATGAACATATGCTTGCATTGACTTTTGTACAAACGATTATGTACAAAAATGTACCCCATATACGTGTGTGGCCATTTTCTGCATCATAGTGCCATCTCGCAGGCACTTTCGACTTTAATTCTGGTCACTGGCATCATTCTAACTTAATATTTGGTACATTATAGAAGTCGCTCAAAATACGAGCAACTTCTCATTTCTTATATTTGAGCTGCAGTTTCACAGAGTTTGCTTGGTTTATCAACATTATACAGATTACTGACTGCAGTAGTGTTTTTTTTAGTGCTACAATGTGAGAGTAATGTAGTGTGCATGAGGAGACCCGGAGATGCATCACTGCCCTTGAACCTTTCGTAAAACCCTACTTTGGAAAGCTTCATTTTTTGTGGTACTTTATTTCACTTACAATTTCCATTGGTCCAGTTAGTTAACTCTGCTTCCAAACACAATAGTATGCAAACTCCGACCTGGATGCAATTTCGACACTAGTACTAGTTTTGCTATCTTCTGTTGGTCTTGCTTAACACCATGGAATTCTAAAATAATTGTCTATAATTTTCACAAATTTCATTGCACCAAACATTTTCATTTTGGACTAACCAAAGATATTTTTTTTGTTAACATAATACATTTTTTTTAATGGTGGTGTGATAATGATAAACTCATTCAATGAAACTTTTTTTGTGAAACCAAAATGTATTCCATTATATTTCCATTCTGTTCAAAATAAGTTTGTATGATGCTAATAAATTATCTATTGAATTTCAGGGCCCCCCTTCTCTTTAATTTGTGTCAAATTTTGATTGATTAAGAGTAGTTACGTGTACAAATGTTGTTTGTCTGATTATTCAGTGCCAAAATATAATGTAACAAATCTGTGGATTTAATTATTTCATTTATCAAATTTTTTTTACTTATGTATCCTCTGGTATTTATTAATTAATAAAATTATGTATTAACTTCTTTCAGTAATTTATGCCATGTGGTTTAGCATGTATTAAGGGTGGTTGTGAAAGTAAAGTTTGGTAGCAGTTCTTTGTAGAAGCGGCACTCAGAGTTATGTGCAAAATATACACTTTGTTTGCAAGTATAGGAAAGTTTGATATTTAAAATCTTTGAAGCAGAAACTTTTCCAGGTAAATAATAACAGAAAGCAAACGGCAAGATCAGAAAAATGCATAATGCAACTACGAAAGATAAGGAAAAAAATGCCCCTCCACAAAACACATGAAGCACAGGAAAAATCCAAGTCCTGAGAATTAAATTCCTAGAAGAGCTCTAAGAACAGAGAAAAAGGAGATACATGTGCAGAAAATAACAACCTATTATCACATTGCTTTGGTTAAATTCTATGTTCAGATCCAGAAGGGGAAAATTGCTAACTCCCTGGTTATGATGGTCACGAGTCAAGAAATTAGTATTTCTGTCATCTGCGAATTTCAGAGTATGACCAAACCTGAAAGAAGGAGCAAGATACAAATCAAGCAATTACATTGGAAGCTTCAACATAGCAAACAACCAGTTTGCTACATTCATGAAAAGATAATCTTCAGTTATAATGAACATCTTTTAAGTTCTGAACTACAGTGCCCGCCAGCTTCGTTGATGTGCGATAGGCAGGAAGGCTTCCCTCCCTATTGGAGCAGAAGTGATAATACCCAAGCAAAATAACTAATATCTATACACACCTGCAAGAAATTAGAATGGCACACGTCTGGTAGGGTTGTGTGTATATTAATCGTACTGCTGTTTCCACTTGGAAGTTTCATAGATTAAAATGACACTAATGAAGTCAAAACTTAAAGGGAAAAGGCATGTATTGCACAACCAATCGAAAGAATTTGTTTGTAATGTGTTTCAGGAAAAGGAAGCAGCTGATAATGCACTGTATATTCCTCTGAAAAAGGGCAAACTACCAACTGCTGTTGCAATTGGAGTAGCTGAAAATGTCATGCAATGAATTAAGAAAGAAGAAAAAGAGAATATCTGGCATTCAGCAGCCCAGCATTTGGTTGGCAGCTGACTTCCCTCCTTCTCCCGGCCTGCGAGTGCAGAATGCAAGGACATGGTGGGAAGTTGATCACCAAGAAAGTTCATTGCAAAAGTAGTTTCCATGTAGCAGGACACCCTCCTCTTTACCCCTTGTCATAACTTGGAGTTTATATGAGACATTAGAATGTGAATTTGGTATTCAACTGTAATAATTTTTAAAAGCTAAGACTCCTGACTTGTTGGTTGGTATATGCTCCACTTGCAAACCTTGGTGGCAGAGTTCGGACTTATACCAGGTCACATTTTTATATGCAGACTAAATATCCAAGAGATCTTGGGTGGGTGTTTTCCATCCTTAAGAGTATAGTAGCATAATAGCTTATCACCACACATCTCCTGTAACATGAAGTCTGGGTTCTTAACAGAGTCCAGATATACACTTAGGAACAGAAATGATCTGTGGTTTTCCTGTGGCATTCATATAAAATGTGCATCAGAAGCCCTAAGTCACTGCTAAGATCAAACAGCTACTGCTTTTTTACATCCAACAGAAATATCCCCAGGAGTGTGTGGTGGGAGGGCTGAAGGATTTCTTCAACTGCTAATGCAAGCAGGACTATGCAAAGCTCTTACATAGTCTGTAAGTCACACTGGGTGCTATCCATAGTAACCTGGCCAGAGTAGTTCATGGCATGGTTCCAGCCAAAGGCCAGTGTTTGCTGCCCAGGAATGTAATGCAGAGGGGTGCATGACCCAGCTTCAGGCCAATAATGCATAGCTGCAAACCCATGAATATAGAGGTGCTTTTCATTCCACATGCTCCAGCACAGACTTTTTTCCTAACCAGTTCCCTCCCCCAACCCCTGATCACTTGATCAATTCCTGAATGCCCTGAGTCATTAGCAAGGCCAATGATAAATTGGCCTGTTAGAATTAAACCCAACCAACAGGACCAATAACTGATGAGGGAAACTCAACCACTTTATATAAAAGAGTTTTCATAAAACACAAATGTGCATAAATAATTGATTCTGTAAAAATTCACATAAATTTTCAAAAAACATTAACTGAATTTTGGAAATATACATAGAGTCAAACTTTTTAAATCTTATATGAAACAGTGTTTACAATAACAAAAGCACACAGTACTAAATAAAACAATAACCAATAAATCACTGATGCTGGTGAACACTATGGAAACTTTCAAAACTGATTCTGCTACACCACTTATAATACACAGTAGGAATTTTTTTTTTCTAATTTTACATGCATATACAATTTTTTTGAAAAACCATATCACTGCAATTTCTGTAATTAGTACATTTGGAAAGATGGTTAAAACATTAACCTGGTACAAAATATTTTACGTCAACTAAGAACAACATTAGGAATAAAAAGAAAAAAAAAATTTTACATAAAATAGGATTTTGCAAGAGCTGATAGTGATTTACCAAAGTGAGTAAATGGACTGGTATAAAAATGTAGNTTTTTTTTTTCTAATTTTACATGCATATACAATTTTTTTGAAAAACCATATCACTGCAATTTCTGTAATTAGTACATTTGGAAAGATGGTTAAAACATTAACCTGGTACAAAATATTTTACGTCAACTAAGAACAACATTAGGAATAAAAAGAAAAAAAAATTTACATAAAATAGGATTTTGCAAGAGCTGATAGTGATTTACCAAAGTGAGTAAATGGACTGGTATAAAAATGTAGAAATCTAACAATATCAGGAAAATAAAATGAGTGCAATACTAATGAACTCACCGATCTCGCAACGTTGAGAGGTCAGGAACCATTTCTTGTAAAATTTCAGGCAGTACAGCCATGAAACACTGAATTCTTTTCGCTAAATGTTCATCTTTTAACTTCTTAACATGTCTCTTAAAAAGTCGTTGACAACTATCTATGCCAAACAACTCGATGTACCGTACAAACTCTTCATGCTGAGCTAGCTTTTTTGAACTGTAAGTCCACACAGCACAATGATCTGTCACTTGTGAACGAATCAACCTATGGAATGCTTCAGTTGATGATTCTAGTAACTCTTTTCTAGCTTTTGCAGCTTCAAAAAATGGCACAATTTTATATCGACCTTTAGTTCTATCAATTAACTGTGCAAGGGTCACAAATGCTAGGTCCACATTAATATTTTCATGCGCGGAAGTCTCTACTATTGGAATTACGCCTTTGAAATCCTTTCTAGACACTATTTTCTCTGCTTCCTTAACATATGATTCATTAGCATCGTCATTTTTTGTTGTAACCAGAACCACAGGTTTCTTGGTTTTCATTAGATTATTTAAAATCGTAGTTACAACTTCAACCTGCTTTTCAATTGACCGACCTGGTACTACACTAACATCAAACACACACAAGAAACCATCTATATTCATCTTTCCATCTGGAATTACTTTCTGTTCATATTCCTTTTCAATACCTGCAAAAGAAAATCACAACTATTATAACACATAGTTGACAAATTAAAACTGAAAGCAAATAAATACAATTTTAATAGCATGAAGCATCACTCAAAATATCAGTACAATACATATATAGGAAAGCATTCAGTAATCTCTGCTAAGGTTATGATCTTCCACAAACAAGTAACTATGAAGATAAATTTATGCACAAAACATATTACAAGAAAAATGTTGCTAATATAGTTTACTAGCTTACTTTTCCAGATATATTGTAAATAATTTTTATTGAGTATTGTGGAGGCTGAGAAAGTATGGAATCACACTTGAAAAACAATTGTTCTAAAACTGTTTAAACAAAAGAAAATTTCACTCAAACTGTGTACCATAAAATATATTTCCAGCAATCTTAAATTATATTGTTAAAAAATGATTTTTGTAGCATAAACCTGCGATGAATGGCCAAGTCAATGTTCACATCCTTGTATGTGCATATGCATGTGTATGCATGCGCACACGCATGCAGACACACACACACACAAAAACATAGAAAAGTAATTTCTTAAGGATTTATTTACAAACTCCAAGCACTGATCAAATAAGTTATGGTTAAACTGGTTAAAAATTTATAGAACCCATCATTTTGATCAATGTCATGCTATCTTTCAACATAATTCAGCTGGTAGTTGTGATACATTTACATTACTTTTAACTGAATTTAGTGAAAAATGGTTTAATTATCCTGCAAATAAAATTTATTCTTGCCAGTGCACCAGTATGTGCAAAAAGATAACATGCTATCGAATAGCCACAGATATTAAGCACCAAAACAACACAAAGTGGGAGAATTTTAAACATTCAAGACTAGCAGAGNCTATCGAATAGCCACAGATATTAAGCACCAAAACAACACAAAGTGGGAGAATTTTAAACATTCAAGACTAGCAGAGTATGCATGGAAAACATCTCTACCAACAGCCAAACAGCAGAACGCCATAAACCTCCTACTCCCTATTGGCTAACTCAGAAAAGTGCCACAATGGGAAACATGCACACATTTCTTTTTATGTTTTTATTTTATTCTATTAAAATTGTTAGCTAATAATTACTGTTTATTTCTAATGTTTATGATTGCATATAAANATGTTTTTATTTTATTCTATTAAAATTGTTAGCTAATAATTACTGTTTATTTCTAATGTTTATGATTGCATATAAATATTAACAAAAAACACTTCATTTTCAAATTCCCGCTGAAACACTTTGCTTCAACATGACAGCCACCAAGATGTCAGTGGTGAAACTATGACTTGGTGCTTTTAGCTGCCTATGGCAGCCATGCAAGTATCACAAAAATTATCAGTAACTCGAAACTAGGGCAAAATATTACCTTCCTGGTTGTGCATAATATCTACGTGTACAAACACATGCACAAAAACAACAAGGAGGGTATTTGTTCCTGTCCCAAAATTCGAAAGAATTCTGAAAACAGAAATTATGAGATGGTATTTTTCCACCACAAATGGGATTTTACAGTCATAAAGACAATTTCATGTATTATATCCCATATAGTTAATTTACTTGTGTACGCAGTTAAATTGTTAAAATAATACATTGCCAAGAAAATAACACAGCATTAGCTTAAGGTTGAACTGGGATACATTTATCACTTTCATGCATAATTAATTACCCCTTCCTTTTCAAGATAATATTTTTGCTAGTACTTGTAAGTTATAATTGAATAATAAATTATAAGTGTACAGCAATTAGGTACTTTTAAACTATTCTGGACTATAGCGAATAGTAGTATATGCTGTTCGCTGTAAACTGAGCTCTTTTGACAACCCTACTTAACATCTACTTGTATGCACATTGTGTATTTTTATCCAAAATATGTNTGTAAACTGAGCTCTTTTGACAACCCTACTTAACATCTACTTGTATGCACATTGTGTATTTTTATCCAAAATATGTAAAATTAACATTGTCATGGGCCTCGTCACTTTATTCATACGTCTGTAAAGTAAAATTATTAGAAAAGTAAATATTTTACAAATTTGCTAATTGTTAACCTTGCACGCATTAAAAAAAAACCGAAAGTAAAATGAATAAATTCAGTATTCACTAATACTTTTAATTCAGCGCTAAGACGTGGAAGTACTTTCCCTTCATCGTTACCAACTTCACTGGGCACATGCCAGTTAGTATGGCCATTACAATATACGCACGTAGGAACAGTGACATTTTTCAAAGGTTGATTTCAAAAGTGCTCACTTTACTGTGAACAGCCTTTAACATGTGTTTAGATGTTACAATCCACACAAGAGCTAATCTGGTGGTGGCAGATGGCATGTCGCTCATCACATGAGGGTGAAAGTACTGTAATTGCGCTACATGCTTCATCCAAGGGTTGGATGGACATAACCTACACATATGGGTTTTAACTAAAATGTACAAGAAAATAAATATTTCTGCATTTCAATATTTTATACCTACCTTGAAATAACCTACGAAGTCATGTCAGGCCTACAGTAAAGTTATATTGTTGTGTGATAAATACATTGTCTGTTTAACTACAGTTTTGAATTATTTTTTTGTATTTTTCACAAAAGTGAAATGAGNCACATATGGGTTTTAACTAAAATGTACAAGAAAATAAATATTTCTGCATTTCAATATTTTATACCTACCTTGAAATCACCTACGAAGTCATGTCAGGCCTACAGTAAAGTTATATTGATGTGTGATAAATACATTGTCTGTTTAACTACAGTTTTGAATTATTTTTTTGTATTTTTCACAAAAGTGAAATGAGCAAGTCTGTTAATTACCCAGAAAATAAATGTATAAATATGCCAAAAACACTTCCATCAATAGCCTGCAGCTACAAGTGCACTCACAAAAACTGTAACAAGCCACTTTGAATTTTGACAATGATAAATAAATATTTAAAATCTCTTTGATTACTGTGACACATCTAGAATTTTTTTAGATGTAGCTCTCAAAAATTCTTTATTTGCCATTTGAGAACTGTAATTTAAGAAGATAACTGATGAAACTAGTTAAAACTACAACGTCCTTCAAAATTGTGAACTTGTGCTTAACAGCTTTAAAAATGAACATTCACATAAACAAATACTGAAGAAAGTAAGCTCAAAAAATTATAAAAATGAATGGTATGCATGCAGGTCATTTTGTCTCTGGCGCACGTAACTGGACTAGGCCTTTGTAATATACAAGAGTCGTTTTCTGCCAACTAAGTATCACCAGGTGACATAAAAAAGCGGAAGCCAATCACAGGGCGTTTTCCACCCGAAAAAAAAAAAAACAGTATATTTTACTGCACTTAAAAAATGTTATTCGTAATGTTTTAGACAGGGTTTTTGAACTCTACTTCATGCACACAATTTAGTTAACTAAATTTCTAAATATCTGTAATGTGTTCATTGAAATACTCAACAATTGCACGTTCACATACTCCCATGTTTCTGCATCACCTTTAAACTATTAAACAACTGTGTTGCCTAACTGTCAGGCTACTCACCTTCCGATTCAAATTTCTACATAGATTTCCCAAAAAACAGTTCAACTGGTAGCGTCCCGACATTACCTTTTTTTATTCATTTAGATGTGCTGATTCATAATTTGTTTTAAAAAATCATTTACAGCTTAGTGATATGAAGTTTCATGGGCGCTGCCAGTGGTGAGAGGGGGGGACATGCCTCCATAATTAGATATTTTATTTTGTCACCCACAATAATTCAACCCCAAATAGTTTTCTATTTATTTATAAAATGTGGTAGTGAAAACTTATAATTTACATTTTGAAATATAAGAAGTATATAAAGAAATGAAGGTACAGGCAATTGTTTATTTTATAGCTAACTGTGAAGCCTAGAACTTCAGATCAAGAGCGGTGAACAAGGAAGGGAAGAGGGTGGAATGGTCGAGCAACTTGGTTTAAAGGATGGCATGGGGAAAGGCAGGGACCTTGCCAGTGAGTCATGGTACTTGAACGTGCGTGGTAAGACACCAGACAAGTATGGCTTCTTTTGTTGTGGCTGTCTGTCAAATAATGAAGCGTGCAGCTTCGCAAGGAAAAATAGCAACTTTTTTCAGCAAGAAACATGAAAAAGTAAAAACAGTATTAAATAATGAAGAGTTGAATTTTTTCTCATTTCTTTTAGGCATGCATTTGTAGGTATGTATGATAATATATTAACTGTAATCGGTGGACCTTTTTGCTACGTACTGTATCCCTAGAGTATGTTACTGTATGGAAATGTTATATTTCATTGTCATCCACTATGGTTAATATACACTGAATAGCCAAAAAAAACTGGTACACTTGCCTAATATCATTTAAGGCCCCCCAAGCAGGCAGAAGTGCTGCAAGACGACGTGGCATGGACTGGACTAATGTCTGAAGGTATGCAGGAGGCAATTCACACCACGAATCCTGCAGGGCAGGCTACCAATCCAATCTGCGCCAATTTTTGAAAGGGTTGCACGTCTGTCACGTTTAATGATTCTCGTCAGTTGTCGTTTGGCCCGTTCTTTCACAATCTTTTTCCGGCCGCAGCGATGTCAAAGATTTGATGTTTTACCGGATTCCCGATATTCATGGTACACTCGTGAAATGGTCATACGCGAACATCCAAATGTGTTACTTTGATTGGTTCCATACCTCTGTTATTTGCATATGCATGCCTATACAAGTTTTTTTGGCTCTTCAGTATAGTAATAGCCAGTTCCCCATCTCGGTCGCTCAATCACTATAGGTACCCAATTAGAAACAATAATAAGCCTGATCCAACGATATTACGACATTCTCATTGTGACGACGCGTTTTTCATGTTGATTTGCTAATGTATCAGGTGATTAAACTCTGCTGATAAAGTTAATTTCTTGAATAATATGACTGTAGGTTAGATGATGGTCATTATGCAGCCACATCACATTTGGCACCATTAATAACTGTATCACTGTTCACAGACAGTACAAATTACAGTGCTGGGAATCTTACATCACTATCTCATTTATTTATTATGGTCTTTATTTTGAGTGCCTAAATTTAATTAACTTTAAAAAAAAAAATGAATCTCAGCAACACTTGGCAAAAATTGTTCAGCAGTATTATTACTATAGTCAATTCACGACTGGAAGAGACTTTCTTGAAGCCCTGCTAAAGATTTACTTTCAAGCCCATTTCGTATCCTTCCGCCAAAGGTAAACAAACATTGCCATGTGACAGTCACATGGCAATGTTTACATGCAATGTTTACATTCCACTGTGTGTGTACATGAGTTCGTACATGCACGTGCCCATTATAAAAGTCATGTAATGTACATATTATTAATGGATATTCCACAAGCGTAAAGTTTTTAACCTTAAGAATTTCACACAAAAGAATATGCGATGCCAGCGAAAAAACATTTCATTTTATAAACCCAAAATGCGAGTATTTTTATGAATCGATAGTTGTTGTCTATTTGCAATCGATTGTTAGTGACTATCGATAAATTCCCGTACATCGAAGGCAAGATCATCAGTATTGATCGGAATTGCTACAGACGTTAAAATGGCGTGGTGGTTGAGTATGATGTTTCGCGCAATTGTAAAACGTTATTAAAAAATGGTTGTGACGGTTTTCGACAGGATGGCAGAGTTTGCGAGTGAAGGATTCTACGTCTTCGACAATGTGAAAACAATTCTTATATGCAAATACTGCAACGTTAGAATAAAGAGGCAAAGGAAAGACACGTGCACGAAACACATAAAAACAAAAGAAATTAGAACTGAAAGTGAGCACAAATTAAAATCATACGTTATTAAAAACCAAATAATAAAGAGCGGATATTAGTAAAATAAGACAAACAAATGAATTATTATAGGTTAAACAAGATAATCGCACAAATTCTCTGGCACGTGTGTCAACAACACAAGGACTACGAAGGTTAGTAAACAAATGGCCGCGTTACTTTAACCTTGAGCGTAATCTTGTGACTATGCAAGAAACGATGAAATCTAAATGTGTTAGCATCACGTCATTAATAATTGGCATAATAAGATACAATTCTTTTCGACACCCATTTGTAAGCGATAAATTAACAATTACGTTAAAACTTTGGAACTATTTCCTCTCTTTGTGCTGGCAACCTGACGGGATAACTGTATCCGCGCTCGCCGCTGTTTGTAATGTTATATGCATGTCGCTAAAGGCTAGGGTGTTTTTTCAAAGGTTGATTTTCAAAAGTTTCTTCCAGTCGTGAACCGACTATATCTTTCTCCTTAAATATTCCCCTCTGGAAATACACTAGCACCTTGGATATGTACGCACGTAAAACAAAATACACAGTCGGAATAAATCGTACAATAAATTCAAGCAAAAGAATTATCTCACATTTAACAGAGAGTATTTTTTCCAAAATATGAATTTTTACTTGATTTATGAACTCANAAGCAAAAGAATTATCTCACATTTAACAGAGAGTATTTTTTCCAAAATATGAATTTTTACTTGATTTATGAACTCACGACATCAGAAAAGCTAAAATAGTTTTTGATTTTGATGAAAACCATACCTCACCGGATTAATTATAAAGGAATCTTTATAGAATTGGAATGGATAAAACACAAAACAGTATAGNGAAAACCATACCTCACCGGATTAATTATAAAGGAATCTTTATAGAATTGGAATGGATAAAACACAAAACAGTATAGTGCATTCTGAGTTTAATGAAGACTATAAATGCTAAGTTCTTGCAGTTGCCCATTTGCTTTGAGAGGAATACTATGTTTTTGTTGGTAAATAAATAAAATAAATATCTAACTATGGTAATGAAAAATTGTATTTTGAAGAGCTGAATGCGGAAGATGTTCATAAATCCATGAAGCTGATCAAATATACAGATGCAGGAATAAATAACATACTGAATTTTTCTAATACGAAAAACATAGCAGTATGTAATCCGTACACTGATGGATATGTTTAGTTTCTGTTTTAACAACGCTGTTTTGCCTTCAATTTGAAAAACGGTCGTGATTTGTCCTTTACCTGAGGAAATAGACATACAGAAGTTTATGACTTTAGACTTGTCGGTATTGTAACTTAACTGACTACAGTAATGTCTTACATTTGAGAACCTGTTAGCAGAAGTACGAAATGTTAGGATGTACAATTTGATGAAAAAATTTTAGTCAGGTTTTCGGAAACATCACAATAAAGCTACTGAAATTTTGAATGACACAGAATATATATAGCGTGTCACGGATCAGTGCCAAGTCATAGTCACGCAAATTATGTACATTTTGTGGCAAACTGTCGCAACCTTATTATGAAACTGTGTGATGCCTCGTCAATAGTTAAAAATGCAATGGATTGGGTTAATTAAGTGGGTGTAATCTTCGGACGTTTAAAAGTCAAACCAGTATTCACACATATATGTGAAGAGGCTGCAGGAGATCCTGTCGGTAATATCTCAAAGATAAAACTACTGTCTCCAACCAGGTAACTAAAAGAAGGGACAAATAGAAGAGATTACAAAGAAATATGATGTCATTTTAAAGACGCTTTATGAGCTTTCAGAGGATAACTATGACGGAACTAGTGGTCTCCTTTAGTGTTTCTCACATGGATCGATATACCTCGGATTTATTATGGCAAAAGATGTCCTCAATCTCCTTGAGCGATTGAATAAGTCATTCCAAGGAAGAAAGAAGACTATGTCTGGACAAGTCAAATATTTTGAGACTGTTTTAGATGATTTGTGTGTTCTACGAGATGAAGAAAAATTCAAAATTATTTTTGATTCTTGTTGTGAAAAGATTGATGAACTCAACTTGCAACCATAACTTCCTTTTTAATACTGATGTTGCTAAAGATGATAATGTGTTTGTTAAGCAAGTTACTCAAGCTCAAGAATGTTATGTTCTCATCTCTTTATTGTATAGATTTGCTATTCCTGCTAATCCTGGTTGCAGTATTTGGGAGGTCTGCTTTTATTGTCGTTCTCATAATAATCCTGGTATTGTTGTTAATTATTTCAGTCAAATTGATGTTCGAGACATATTATGTTGGAAGACTTTGCTTTACATGGAAGTGTTTTTAATCAAACTGCCATTGTTTCGATTGCTCAGGCTCCCATTTTGTATTCAACTAAAAGAATGAAGATGGAGTTAGGTGATGAAATTTGGATGTTAGCATTTAATCAACCATGATGACCACTATAAGTACAAGTTGGTCATGTACAATATGTTTATACTACTTAAATACTGCTCCACAACTCTTGCCAAACTAGCACCTAACGTCAACCACCTTGTGCAAACGTGTTTCAGGATTTTTATAGTTTCCTTGTTGTGCAGCTCTTGGAACTTTTGAAGCCTGTCCTTCCTCTTGGCACTTTTTTCCAAATAATAGTAAATATCTATGATTATCTAATCAAGTTTCACAGGAATGGAGGCTGATGCTCTCTCTGCAGCCAAGTTTACTAAATGACGAAGGCAGCCAATTTATATTAAATTTTACTGTTTTTGTTTTAACAGCGCAACAATGCCATTTTTAGAACCTATCATCACAGCAGCATTATAGGAACAAAAGGCTATGCAGTGTTCAAAAGGCACTTCCAAACGTCTTAGTTCTGTGAACAACAGTTTGCAAATATTTTTCCCTGTGGAATCCCCTTACAATGAAGGAATGAAGAGCAAAGTACTCACAATCATCTGGCTCTTTGGATCAAAATGCATCACCACAATTGGATAAAGTTGGGAACCTGAATCAGTGCTACCATCTGTAGAAAGGCAAAATGAACCATTCTGTAAACATTCAACAATACTGGAAACTGCATCTAAAGCCATTTCATTAACAATGGCAGTAGTCTTGGTTAGACTACAGCAATACTGCTTGGCCACATCACACTTTGGAAACATTTTCCTAAGCAATGGGCCAACATGATCTGCAATGCTAAAAGNCAATACTGCTTGGCCACATCACACTTTGGAAACATTTTCCTAAGCAATGGGCCAACATGATCTGCAATGCTAAAAGAAATGTTGTGTTCCACCAAAAATCCCGTGAACAAACACTCCGCCTGAATAACTTCATTTGCAACGATAGACGCACAATAAACAACGTTGATGTTGACCCAACNCAATACTGCTTGGCCACATCACACTTTGGAAACATTTTCCTAAGCAATGGGCCAACATGATCTGCAATGCTAAAAGGAATGTTGTGTTCCACCAAAAATCCCATGAACAAACACTCCGCCTGAATAACTTCATTTGCAACGATAGACGCACAATAAACAACGTTGATGTTGACCCAACAGCACAAAATGTTGGCGAGTCTGTGCAAATATATGGTATCATATACTCTAAACTATGGTATTTGTACCATAAAATGGGACGTTGCAACAATCTTCAAGATGTTAAATTTCATTTGAAATTATTGTCTTGCCTTCTCCTTACCTAAACATTAACGACAAAACTATGGTACTGTATTACACGTAGTGAGAAATATATGGCACTGTTATGTTAAAATATGTTACAAATACAATACATACGGTATTTCCTGCAACAAGTGCACATCGATTTTTACGACACGTGACTGACAACAAAGGTGAAAAACTGAAATTTCAGGCCGGCAGAAATGTAAAACATAAAATTTGTGCAGCTGCCGTAAAAATGTAAGAACTGTATTTTCACGTAAAAATTGTGGCAGAACTGTAAAGTTGGCTAGTCTGCTAATTGGACCATACCACCTTGCCTGAATGTTAATATTTACCTGCAATTTTTGGAAGAATTGCTGCCTGTTTTGATGGAAGATGTGCAAATTGCCATGTGGCAATAGATGTGGTTCTCACATCTATTGCCATGTGGCAATAGATGTGGTTCTCACATGTTTTTACATATACTGTACTATGGGAGCACTTGAACACAATCTTCCCTGGATGACGGGTGGGGCAAGGCCCCCTGTCTCCTGACTTAACACCCATAGACTTTTTCTTGTGGGGTCAAGTCAAAAGTTTTGTTTACCAAGCACCCATGGAGAGTGAGGGACTTAACTGCAGAATTCTTACTGCCTGTTTTTAAGTTCAATAAACCCACAGTATTTTTGACAGAGTGCGTAACAATATGGGTGGCTATGTTAATGCCTGCTTGCATGTTGGAGGACATCACTTTGAACAGTTCCTGTAAATGTGAGCCATTATTCACACCTTTTTGTTTATGCACTGTGATCGGATGTTTGCAGTAATACACAGAAATTGGAAACCGTCATCTGCTGTCCGCCTGCAGACCGGCTCCAATCCAGCCCGCTGTGATTGGCCCAGGCAGCGTGCTGAATTCAAATGGTGTGTGCATAATTTGATGCCCATAGTTCAGTGGTGGAGGGGTTTTCCCAAGACACGTTATCTGAATCAAAATATTTCTCAGCATGTCCTACCAAACCTTAAAATTATGCCCAACAATTTCAGAGCATGCAGTATACGGTATCTCTCATTTCAATACATGTGACTGACACAGCACGACAAATTGTAAAACATTGAAACAGCATAATTACACAACATTTGAGTAGCACCCATAAATTCATAAGGCATAAATATTTGCCATAAAAATTAAGAAAAAATCATAAAAGTTGGCAGTTTGCACCAGGTTAACAGTGATTTCGGATCTTGATTCATTTAAGCACCTTTCACACTGTCAAATTTTCACCTTCCACTATATTTGACAATAAAATTTGAAGACAAAATATGGCCATAAAATGTTTTTCTTCCAGCAAATTTTATCAAATAATCCCGAATGTGTTTGAAATTGTGTCACACTGTCAAATTTTTTTACTGGGAGAATCTAATTTGAATTATTATTTAAAAATTATGTTCATAGTGAGATATTGCTTTTATTTTTCCATGCAGTCAATCACAGGAAAATGTAAGGAATGCTATAATTTATTTTCACTTCTTTACTAAATTCAAATTTTATTTATCAGAGAGGTTTCCTGCTCAATTAAATTTAATGTCCCAGAGTTTGTAATATAATGTGCACTATTCACTTCAAATAGCATTCATGCCCAGACAGCTTCTACATAAATTAATTATCTTCATAACCTACTTTGTTTCCAGCAATTGTTCATTATTTTAAAGTTTCTTGACGTACAATTTTGTTGTGTACAATTCTGATTGGCTGAGACCGTCAAACATTAAATAAATTTTAGAACTGGCCTAATCTTCAAATGTTTGATGGAAACTGAAGCCATCCAACTTTTTCAGACAAATATGTCGGCGTTTATGACGTTTTGATGGTATCATAACTGTCCAACTTTATTTGACCAATCTTATTAGAAGCAGTTTAATGGAAAAATTTGACAGTGTGACAGGGACTTTACACAATATCGAAACACTTAGTGTCCCATCTTAAAGACAAAAAATATGTGAATACGCTCAACAAATATAGAATATTATATTTTGAGTGGCCACAGTAGCGTAGTTTCTTACTGATAGATACATGTGGAATGACTGTTGATTATTCACAGCTTATTTATATTTGTGTGTAAGAGAGGTGGGATGGGTGTGTGGATGGGTGTGTGAATGTGTATGGCATGTGAAGGCAAGTGTGAGTAGTTATCTATGGTTTCATGCATGGGTATGCCCCCTCTCTCCATCCCAATCCTCCTCCTCTGTGTGTGCGCGTGTGAAGGGCTCTAATGAAATGAAAACATTGTAAGAGCAAGTGAATGAAGGCCAATAGCATATATAAAAAAACTAATGTGACTGAAGCATAACAGAAAGTTAGAAATAAAAGGAAATAAACATGGATATGTTAACACTTTTTTTTTTTTCCAGTAATAAATTTTATCTTAAATGTGAAAAAAACTGAAATACATATTTTTGTGGATGCAAACCTGCTTGACTCATATAAAATTTGTCATTATGTTTTTACAAATTTTCTAATAAAGTTTTCCTAAATTTCTAAATTAATTTTTATCTTAATTCTGGTTTTTTTTTTCATCTGTAAATCCCACTTTCTGGCTGGTTTAGTGTTCATCTGAAAAATCCGCACATCAAATTATTAACATAATCTTTTGTATCTCAAATGTGTATAAATGTCTGTACAGTTCTTCTTTTTTGCTCAATCAGTATATTTTATCATCTTTGCTTATTTGATGTATACCATAAATAATTTTACATTACACTTCTCCAATGTAAAACCATTATTTTCCTTTCATTTTATCTGCACCAGAAGAACTATGTGGATAATTTTTTATATTACCATATACATCATCACATAAACAAGATATATATTATCCACACAACAAATAATAGGTTTCATTAGATATAGTTTTTCATTTCTGATTCTTCTGTTGTTTTCACAGAACCTCCAGCCAATGAAGGAAGTATCTAAAATACAGTCATTGAAAACACCAAATAGTTTCCAGGCTATCGCCAATAATCTACATGAATATAATCTTGACACTCCAATCCTTCAGGGGTCACGGTGGCTGAGTGGTTAGCCTGCTCACCTCGCACCAAGGCGAACCGGGTCACCGGATTTTTGCAAGTGGGAATTGTACCAGACGATGCCATTGGCCGGCGGGTTTTCTCAGGGATCTCCCGTTTCCCCCACCCTATCATTCCGGTGCTGCTCCGTACTCACCTAAAACACCCTCATCGGCTCTCAAGACCACAATGTTAAGAGTTGCTCACTACAATCCTACACTACAGAGCCAACATGAATTCCTTGTCAAAAGTGCTTATAGCATGGCAGTTCAGCTTCATCTACACACGCTGCAGACAAGTAAACTACATTTTCTGCTTTAAAGTTTTTGCCGAGTTTACATGGAATGAAATTAACGTGAAATGCACTAATAGAAACTATTTTATTTTACTATTTTGGGTGAATTAGAACATCAAGTGCATATAAGTTGCTGCTGCTACTGCTAATTTCAAGTTTCAATAGCGTCAAACTCTTAGCTATAAAACATTTCTTAAAAATATAACAACACAAAATAAAGAAACTACATTACTATAAAAAAATTTCATTGCACCAATTAATGAAATACTCCAACATTTGTGACATTTTTAGCAGCACTAATGCATTACTTACCTAACTGATTTTTACATATGTACATTAACTTTTCAGCACTTGTCAGCTTCGTGGCACAACATCTTTTTATGTAAGGTTCCATTTTCCCCCCTAAAAATAAAAGAATAACAGTTGCAAGTTTACACAAACACATTACAAAATTAACTTTAAATAATTAGTATAACTGATTACTGCTATTCTTTCTCAAAGATACTTAAGCTATATTTTGACAGATTTTACTAATTCATTACATAGACTTCCTTTTACTTAATAAAACATTTTTCCAAATTTAAAAATTATTTTTGACAACTTAATGAAAAAGTATGCTGAAATCAATAAAACATAAGTTTAGCCACCACAATTGCAATATGCACGTCTATAACTCATAAATACAATAGTTACCTTATATCAGATTTAATTTTCTAAAAGATCCCTATTATTTTTTTTGTGTTTGTTTGATACTGCTAACATTGTTTAGGAATATACAGTAAAAAACATGTATTATTTCTTACCTTTAAATGGCTGGAATGATGCATCATCAATAAATTCAGTTTGTTCTACAACTTGAAACAAAAAATCAACACCTTCCTCTGATGTTTTGGGAACTTCTCCCCAGTATAAAAAATGATCATTGTTAACCACACGGCCACTAAAATCAGTCTGTAAAATATAAAACATAAAAATACTTTGTACAATTCTCATTAAAGCTCTCCTGAATATGGTAGAAAATAACACACAGGTATAATAAAATGCAATGGCAGAAAATATTGTGATGCTATCCTACAGGCTGCCAATTTAACACTGATAACCTGTGACTCCAGGTTTGTCACAAAAATACACTGAAATAGCAGATTATATATACACACACAAGGAAATCCCGATATTTCGCATCCAGATTATTCGTATATCCCGCTAATTCGTACAAATTTGCCGGTCCCTTGAGAAAATCCCTTTAATTCGTAAAAAAAAAACAATGCATTCCGGTCCCCTCGATAATACGTATTTATTTTGGTGCTCGAGCTCAAGTAAAACGTCTTGTAATTCTTATTTACAACTTAAAAATCTCGTTAACTTGTAATGATTTTAACCCTAGACTGTAAACCAGCTCTAGATTTATGCAATTCGGGCGGGGTAAAAAATACTGGAAGGGTACTGAGGGACGTAGGAGGGTATGAAGGGCAGGTTATGACGCCGAGTACGCTGTGAGGCNCCCTTTAATTCGTAAAAAAAAACAATGCATTCCGGTCCCCTCGATAATACGTATTTATTTTGGTGCTCGAGCTCAAGTAAAACGTCTTGTAATTCTTATTTACAACTTAAAAATCTCGTTAACTTGTAATGATTTTAACCCTAGACTGTAAACCAGCTCTAGATTTATGCAATTCGGGCAGGGTAAAAAAGACCGGAAGGGTACTGAGGGACGTAGGAGGGTTTGAAGGGCAGGTAATGACGCCGAGTAGGCTGTGAGGCGATGTGTCTGTGATTCCCAGAACTAAGAGGCGCCTTGGTGTCCGGTCTAGGGTTATGAGAGGGTAGGAAGGAGCAGAGCGAGTGAAAAGTTAGTCATTTCGGTCTTAGCCATGCCTCCGAAAAGAGCTAATAAGTGTCTTTCCATTAAGGGAAAAAAGAAATCATTACCACCGTGGCCGATGGTGATAAACAAATTGACGTGTCCAAACGTGATAACAATCCTCCTTCCACAATAACATCAATTCTGAAGAACAAGGACAAGATTGCCTCCCACACATCGGACAGCAAAGTAAAGCGCTTTAAGACTGGTGAGTATCCACAACTACAAGAGAATTTAAAAAAGTGGTTTGCGTAAGCACGGAATTCGAATGTCCCAGTTGGAGGAAACATTTTAAGGGAAAAAGTAAACGTTTTCGCAGAAAAAAATGGGAATTAAAGACTTTCGTGCAAGTGATAGTTGGTTTGATAGGTTTAAAAAAAGGCACAGCATAAAATTGAAAAAGCTTAGTGAGAAAAGTGTGAGTGTATCGGCAGACGTTTGTTCTGAGTGGAAATACGAATTGGGAGAAATAATCGATTCTTATGAGCCCAACAACATTTTTAATGCCGATGAGACGGGGTTATTTTATAAGTGTCTCCCCGGCCGATCAATGTGTCTTAAGGAAGAAAAGTGTCATGGCGGAAAAAAAAGTAAAGAACGTGTAACCATATTGTTGGCCGCCAACATGGATGGATCTGAGAAATTAAGACCGCTCATGATAGGCAAATCAGCCAAACCAAGATGTTTTAAAAACATAAAAACTTTTCCGATGACCTATCATGCAAACAAAAAAGCATGGATGACGGGCAAATTATTCAAGGAATGGATACGATCCGTAAATGCTGATATGGAGAAAAGGCAGCTAATAATTCTGCTTTTCATGGATAATTGTACGGCCCACAACAATACCCCACCGCTCAGTCATGTTAATGTTGTGTTTTTGCCTGCCAACACTACTTCTAAGCTGCAGCCTCTAGACCAGGGCATAATTAAAACATTCAAAACCTTTTACCACAAGGAAGTAGTGATGCAACTCCTTGAGAGCATCAAGGATGGGGAGGATCATAAAATCACCTTATTTTCAGCCATGAACATTGCTCACAAGGCGTGGCAAAGTGTTAGCGAAAGCACAAAAAACGGTTTTCGTGCTGTGTATTCACGAAGGTGGAACTTTCATCAGCAGTTACTGAACAAGACTTAGAATGCCCTGTGAATTGGAATCGTCTTCCTCAAAATGAAGAAAATTCTATAACGTTTAAAGATTTCGTCCATTTTGACGTTGGCCTAGTGGTAGCGGGGATTCTAACTCATGACAAAATTTTGGCTCCATCTCAGGACATTGATGGTGAAGGTGATGACGAAGATGATGTGCTGACAATTACACCTAAAGTGGCTAAACTATGCATCAACAACGTGCGCCATTTCTTAGAGAAATCAGACGTTGGCGATGAAGTATTTTCTGCTTTGAACATGCTTGACAAAGCCATTGACAATACCCGCCTGCGAGGCTTGCACCAAAAGAAAATTACAGATTTCTTTAAACGTAAATTTTTAATGTGTTTTTTATTAAAGTAATTATTTATTTATATATACAGTACATATGTATACAAAATATGTAGCCATGCATTTAGCATTACATATTAATGCAAATTTGCATTAATCTCGTTATTATGTTTTTTTTTTCTTTTTTTGGTCCCGATTATTGGTAATCCCGCTAATTTGAATATCTCGATAATTCATATTTAGAATTCAGTCCCTTGACAATACGAATTATCGGGATTCTACTGTATATATATATATATATAACGCACACACAAAATAGTTACCTTAAATCATATTTAATTTTCTATATATATTATATATATGGATGTGTGTATTTATATACATAACGGNTATATATATATATATATATATAACGCACACACAAAATAGTTACCTTAAATCATATTTAATTTTCTATATATATTATATATATGGATATGTGTATTTATATACATAACGACACTTGCACACATTGCATGCAAGCATACATATGTACGTACATGATGCAGGCATGTGTGCATACACAAACACAACTTAGGGTATAAAGATTATTGACTAGCTTATTGAAAACATTACAAAATTTATTTAAAATGGAACAATAATTGCCTGGATAATTAATAAGTTACTGAAGAACTGCAACCACTGCAAAACCTGTTGCTGTAAAAAATTTATTTCAGTAACATAATTAGGGTTTTCACTTTCACTTTTTACAATTAAATTTTGTACTAAAAAAGGTAATTTGTTTTTCCAAAATGGAGCATTACTCAACAGGTCAATAAAAATTAAGATTTCATTATTTCATTATTATTAATCCCACTGTTTGTGGAATTAACACATCAAAGTTTTTTTTACTAAAGTAGAGTCTTTGGTAAGTCGGCAACAAACAGAATGCCTTGAAACTGCATATTTTAAGACATGTTATCACCTTTCCATATGCCAGGTATTCCACTTGTTCAATAACAACTTTAGGCATAATGTCCTCAAGCAGATATGGTGGGTTTTAATAAAATAAAACAAGGTAATTTTTTTTTTTTGCATTCTGATTTATACTCTAATTTTATGCATTATAACGGTGGCTACTACCAACTATTTCTACAAACTAATTTGGTATGTTTTGCAGTTGCTATGAATTCTTTTATAATTACACGTTATCCATCCACCAAGTGTTCAATCTTAAATATACTTCACTTTCAATAAACTCATGTTTAACATCCATAATTGAAAGGTGTATCTGCCCTCCAGAACCACTTTGCATTGTGATCTCTATACAAGTTTTGAACTTTATTTTGTGATGAACCTAAAAGTGCAATTTATTGGTATTATTCAGTTATAACAGGACTGCAAATAGCAGGTCACATATTTGCACAAGGTGACAAACTGTACAATCAAGCTAGTTTTTGGATATATATTGTTCACACATCCTTTACCAGCTTACACAGTTGGTAAAATGTTGACAACCACAACAATTGCATAACTAGAAAACATTTTACCAAATAAGTTTCTTGGGATTCTTCAGGCCTAAACTTGTGTTTACATTCATAGATGTGTTTCCACAGCTGTCTATGTGAAATAAATTAACTTTCTTTTCCAAATTGTGTAAATTATTTAAGTAGAAATAATTTATGAATGTTTGTTGAAAGCAATGCAATAGCTGAAAATAGTTTAGTAATATTATAATAGTCCTAAATAATGTTGAAGTTACGAAAGTCAACTTAGACATTTTTTGCGAAGGAGACTTACTACATTCCTAACCAAATTGAATTCAGTCAGCTTAACTACATTCCTGAAACTTCTATGCCTAATAGTTATGCAAGTGAGGAAATCCACACTGTAAAAAATCCAAGTGAAAATACAGAACGCTAGAGGTAACACATGAGGAAAACAAGCCATATTCTGCCAATTTTGAGCAGCCAAATATTTAACATAGGCCCACGACATTTAAACAATATTGGTTTGATAGATTTTCTCGACTTAAGATTAACCATAATAATTCCATATTATTTTTCTCTGTCTAAAAATTTCTGATCATACAAAAAAAATTCTATTTTGGTTACTGGTTGCACTACCTCATTTAAAATTGAATCATTAAAACTTCATGAGGTGAGTACAAGCCCTAAGAACTTCAGAGAGGCTGCTTCTGCGAAGAAATTAACAGTTTCAACTCCCCTCGCCTTCAAGACTTCATAACATCAAGTTGAACGGATGAATATTTATTTTAATATTGCTCACTAACTTGCATACCATTTGAGACTACTGGAAAGTATTAAGAGCCAGTTAGAACTCTTAAAGAAGTTAAATGTGCGTGTTACTGACAATTATGCAAATGAAACCGAATGCACTATTTTTATTAGTTGCTTTTCAAGTTGCATTACGACAGATATTGAAAAAAAGACATTACAAACTCAGCATTTGGAACCTTATTACTGGATAGTTATTCAGATGTTGCAAATCAGTCTCATCTTGTGATATATATGATTTACATAAAAAAGAATAAAGGGAAGGAGTAATTTCTTCACCTTGAGCCACTTTGCACTGAATCTGTACGAGGATATTTTCAAGCAGTTATTTGTGTACTTGAATGACTGGAGATTCCACACAAGAACCATGGTTGGCTGGTAGGTCTTAGCACAGATGTAGCAGTTAGTATGATGGGTGACAAATTAGATCAAGTTTAACAGCAAGATGATAATTCTCAAAGCATTTATAAAACATTGGTGCATTTTAGCAGTACACCTGGAAAATAATTCTAACTCTCTCCAAGATGGATCAAGTGCAAAAGGAATTTTGTAATTTTTTACTCGACTATCAACCATGATGAATGTGTGTGATTTTAACCTTGACTCAGGATAAAACACAACGGAAAATCATAATATATCAAAAAATTGTAAAAAAAATTTTAAAAATATTAAACAATTCTAGATTTTATATAAATGCAGTAAGTAATTTTTAAAATTTCAAAATTTAATAAAAGTGCATTAAAAATTTGAAAAATTATTTTTTTACAGACTTGCATGTAGTGTTTTCTTTTAAAATTGATGATGTGTACACATCCTCCTGGTATAACCAGTACAATCAATGGCTATTTAGTCAAAAAGTCTCTATCCCCACTATTATTTTTCACTGGTTATTTAGTTGGCACCCCTCTATTTAGTTGATAATCCTACCCCCCCATTTTTTATTGGTTATATGTTGCACTCTCTTCATCCCCCTTACTTTTAAATAGTTTATTTCATTTATTCACAATAGTTCGTTCACCTATCCAATGACTTGTTAAAGCTCGACTGATTAGTCTGCTCTCCTCCACCGCTACCATTTGTAAATATTCAGAATACTTTGGGTGTTTTTTTAATTTGTTCCTTTCTTCAACTTTATGAGGTGATGGTCATAACAGGAGTGCCCAATTTCGTGGCAATGTTTAACTTCTTGGAGAACTATAAGTAAGCAATCATGCTTAGTATGGGGTCTAATATAATATAGTAATGACTAGTCATTGATTGTTTATAAAATAAATTGACTTCTGCTGCAATGACATCCATCTCCAGCTGAGGTGGGAAGATTACACTGACTACCCACTCCCTCAATTAGAGTAGGTGCATACTTACAAAAGCACAAACTGTGAGATGCATCTCTATCATAAGTTCATGGAGTTTCCCTGCTTGGCAGATAAGTTAAAATTTTCTACAGACTGGGTTGCGAGCGGTCAGATGCGAAGAAACGGAGAAGATGGCAAAATTTATTGAATACTCAATTTGACAATCATTGAACCATTAGTCATCGAGGAGGAATGTAAAGGGACCTGGCACCCAACAGTGTATGGAAAACAAGAATTCATGTGGTGTTACTGCACACCATGAGGTGATGAACTCTGTGAATTGTACTAGCATCATTTGCTTTCCTTTGCAAATTTCAACCTGACAACGGTTTCCAATATTGCAAGAGGCAAATGCAGTACTTGCTCCAAAACCTGCATGGAACCATTTTGCTCCATATTCTGTTCAATAAAGATAACATAGAGTAGAAATACATCATATTCACAAAATCATATTTTAATACTTATGCATGTCATGATTGAAAGTGGCGAAAATAAAACCAACCACACAGCAGAAGAAAATGACAATCTCATGGTGATCATTCACTTCATCTTAGTAGGTGGTGTGCAGCCAGCCAGCAGCAACACCATCTGTTCCGAATCCACCACCATCTGCAAATAACCTCAGTTTCTCCCCAAACCCTCGAAGTTCCGAGTTTGACTACCGCAATATCTAAAATTACATAGATTGTAACATTCCTGTGTTTTCACCATTCAAGACCAAAGATGTAGGCAAGCACAGTGAGGTGAACATTGGGTATAGGCATTTTAGTCTTAGGGATGCACCAGTGTTTTACTAATGCAGTTTTGTGATGATGGTGTTCAATGGCTTTGTTGCTAAGACACATGTTACATAAAGGACACATTGATGTGCGAATACAAACTATTGCATAGATAATTTATGCCCAGTGACTGTACTTCCCTGTATTTAAGAGCTCTTTTACAATCACAACAGGATCAGGAACTCGCTCATAACTAGGAAGAAAACGGGTACAGCGGCGACCTTCGTCCTGTCGTATGACCGCACACTTCAGCGTACATCTACAAGTACAATTTGAGGGACTTCTTGCTTTGGAGCTCAAAAGCACACTAATACATTTGGCAAGAAAATCTGTGAGGATTTTATCACTTCGTGGCTAATCTCTGTTCTTTTATCCCTACTAAAGTTCAAATATTCTGGGGTATTTCTAAACAGCACATAAAACTGCAGAAATTGTTATTAATGGCACAGCAGTTCCTACCATTGTATTTTTCACAGTAGTATCCTGTCCGTAATATTAACAAATTTAACTACTGCCTGATACTTAAGACACACTAGGTTTTAGGCTGACCTTGTATACAGCTTCTTTAACGTGTCTTCCTAGACCCCACACCGGCTTATCGTCTCAGCGTGCACTAATATCTACACAATTAATTTTAAAAGTATTTTCTTTGATACAGCTGGGACGATCACCAGACTGATAAAATGCCAGTCTCGAAGAGGTTTTCTGGATGCTTTCCCTGGCAAGGCACATCTGGTCTATGGCAAATTCCCACTTTCTGTACAGGTATTCCCATGGGACAACTCACTACATAGGTCCATTACACTAGACCCGTTTTTCTCTACTGCTACTAATTTTTTTGGCAGTAATTCACTCCTTTTTCTTTCCCCACACATTTCAACAAGGTTTTTATTGTTTACCATGCCTGTTTTAGTGAGGTTCTTATTGTTTTCCCTGCCTGTTTTAGCGAGGTTCCTATTGTTTTCCCCACCTGCTTTAGTGAGGTCCCTATTGTTTTCCTCACCGGTTCTAGTGAGGTTCCCATTGTTTTCCTCACCTGTTTTAGAGAGGTTCCTACTATTTTCCTAGCCCATTTTAGCAAGGTTCCTACCAGTAGGAATTAAACGACTACCTGACCTTAACACGTGTACTCCCGTTATGTTTAACATAATCTGTACTATAAAAACTAGACTTGAATGGGCATCCCCATCTGGCAAACGTAAAAATACATTAGTCACTACTTCAGATTTTGGTGGCAAGGTTGTGTCAGCTGAAAGTTTGACCAAACAAACAAGTTCTCCTCTCTCTGTACCGTAAAATTCCAGCGTAAGTAAGGGGTGATCAGTTCCTTGCTCGGATTATCGCTAGGAAGATCAGAGAGGTTATTCAGATTACGTAATTTATTTAATTTCCACTGAACTCTGTGAAAATTAATGCCAATAACCGTGAAATGGTAATTTTGACGACAGATCGTGGAACATGTACCGATATTTTATGCCTACAATCCATACTTCAATTAATTGAATACCTGTTATGTAGAGGCTCTCTCCAGTAATAGATTTTGCAGCCAAATTAGCTGATTTAATCTCCTGCTGGCTGATTTCTTCTCTAACGAGAGAGATATCAGAGCCAGTATAGATTAATAATGAATAAGGCTAGTCTTTTATGACAACTGGTGTGTTTCTTTCCCCTAAAACAGTTATTGCACCCATGTGAAACTCGGGGAAGCAAAACGGCAATTCCAATTTGGGTGATTGCAGGTCCTGTTAGCGTTAAGCTGTAACCGTAGTGCGGACCCTATGTTCGAGAACTGATCAGGGCTGTAAATATTGCCAGAGGTTCTAGTGACACGACAATCTCTCATTATGTGACATGTTTGACCGCATCTGTAACAGACTATACTGTTTCCAGTCAGCCTATGTTGCTGGACTGTAACTGTGTTCTTCTGGAGAAAATTGCCTCCAAAACTGGACCTTTACCATTTGAGCTACAAAAACTAGGTACATGCAACCTATTCCCAGCCAAACCTCCTATTGTGGGTTGTGTACTATTATTCATACCCTGTGCTATGCCTGACTTAGGAACTGAAACATTATAAACTCTAAAAATTTTCATGTGAATTAGAATGTTTAGCCTTTTTTTCTTGGTGTATATCATTTCTAGGGCTATAGCAATTGCTGTTGCTTCTTCCATATTTTGTGGCATTTAGTATTTCTGCTGCAAGCCTGCATTACTAATTAAACCATCTGAGAATGTGACTAAAAGTCTGATTTCCGCTTCCTGGTTTAATACTTCCTGCCTATCGGGATCCTCGACCTGCTGAATGATTTTTTCACATAGTTTGCGGCACCTATCCACGAATTCTTGTACTGTTTCACCATGCCTCTGTTTCGCCCCATGTAGCATTGAATAATGAAACTACATGGGTTTTCTTTCCTTGAAGCGCTCTGCGAGTACCTCTTTGAGATTAAGGTTAAAAATTTATATTGCCTTTGAGACGGACACGACGAGGCAGCAAACCTGGCTGCCAGCACCTATAACTTTATACAAAATAATGACACTTTGTCAGCGTCTATTAAATTACCAAGACTACCGGCTGTTTATAAGCTATCTTAAGACTCGTGGACTGGTACAGAAACTTTTCTCCTGACCACTTCTCTACAAGAGAAATAACGGACAAGTCTTGTGTTTCTACAGCTTGCCCGTTCATTTCTGTAGGTTGATTTTCTGCTACTATATGTTCTAAGTTTGCTTCTACAGCTACGCTAGGTTCTACAATTATGTTTTATTCCAGGCATTAATGAAAGAAACTAAACTTCCATAAAACTATTTCTGCAATGAAGCTACTGGAATCCCAAGTTTTTCAATTAGCAGTTTGTTTCTTCGGAATGTCGTAGTTATTTCCGTTTTCTGCAGGCTGTTTGTATTGTGTATAAACCAGCTCTGACAAAATGCTCGACGATACAGGTTGTGATAGCGGTACTGACGCTTGCAGTGATAACACTACTCTTGTGGTCTCTGATGTATCAAAGTGTGCGACCTCAAACTCTTGATAAACATGCCCAGCTAGAATGAACAGCTGTATAATTTTTTCCCCAACTTCAAAAAGAACTCTTCCACTTGAAGATTCGTATCCATACAGTTTATAAGCAGGAGTTAGAAACGTCCTTTTAGGATTTCCATTAAAACGTAAGTTTGACACTTGACACAGTCATAAGACTTTTTAATTTATCCTGAAATGGCTTAACCTGACATATCAAATTGAGTATGTTTCCGAAAGAACTTGCAAATTACTGTATATGAATACTGTTCTAGGCCTACCAAAACTTCTTGTCTAGTTGCCAAAATAATATTGACTTAAATTAACATAAAAGTTTTCTTTTCACCCTCACTTTTAAAGAGACACTTAAACATGGCACAACTTCTTATTCCTATAGAGACATTACCTTTTAATGTTTCTGAAGTAAGTAGTACATCAGAGGTGCTGAGTCAAGAAGCGTGTTGCCTTAAGTCAACTTCACCCAAGTGAAAGGACTGACATCGCTTGAATCTACGTCACAATAGATTTTCGATGTCTTACGATTTTCAGCAATACCATACACAAATTCAACATCAAATCTATATGATGTCCCAAAGTAAACATGATCAGAATAATCTTTGAGATCTCCCCTATCGCAATTTACAATGTTATTGTTGCTTGGAATGATGTGTGTCAAACGCACGGCGTCTGGGCATTCCAGAAATTGCCAAGCCGCTACAAGGCCTAAATCAATTAACACCTCAAACTTTGTCGTCATGCTATGCAAGTCTATCAGTGTTCCGAGAGAGGAGGGGGTGGGGGGAGTATAAGGCCTATCCACTAGCTGCCACCAAAATATAGCACCCAGACGGGACACTAAGCCAAAAGAGTAATGCAAGGCTCAAAATAAAGAAAACCAATTTTGAAATCAATACAGACTTTATGCAACCAATACAAAATTGTTTAAAATTACTTTTTTGTTTACTCACTTTCTGATGACGAGACTTGGAGACAAAGAGCAAAAATTAAAGTTAAAAACATAATAAGCTGGCGACATGATGTGATGCACGACTGGCTGCCTTCTTTCTACCAAAGGAGACTGCTACAGAAAGAGGTAAGTTTTCTGCTTCTCCCTGCTGTCTCTGGGTTGCCTCTTCTTTGAGGGTCTGAGCGAGGGCATATATAATTAGATTATAAGAGCGTTGGCCGAGGCATTGTCGAGGACCAACTGTCACAAAGAATGCCCTACGTGAGTCGGAGAGAGCAGTTGGAGGTTACAACAGACGGCCTCGTGCGTGCCAACAGCAAGGTCATTACATGATCCTCTCTCTCTCTCTCTCTCTCTCTCTCTCTCTCTCTCTCTCTCCATCAGCACTCTCACCTTATTACTGCAGCACGTGCCATGAGCACTGTTGATGTATGGCAGTAATGAAGTAGTCCACATGATGTGCATTGGTAAATTAAAAAAATTTGTGTCTCAAAGTATTTACACTTATATTTTGTTAATTTTTATAATTTTTTTTTATTGTACTTTGTAATTCTGCTTAAAAGTCACTTGTACAAATATTTTTCAAAACTGTTTAAAACAAAAAAAAAANTGTGCATTGGTAAATTAAAAAAATTTGTGTCTCAAAGTATTTACACTTATATTTTGTTAATTTTTATAATTTTTTTTATTGTACTTTGTAATTCTGCTTAAAAGTCACTTGCACAAATATTTTTCAAAACTGTTTAAAACAAAAAAAAAATTAAGTGTACACTGTAATTTTAATTATGTCATTTAGAAATATTTTTTATTGTAGAAAAATGTTTGTGATAATTTACAGTAGAATTTTTATTTCCTTTTCATCTTCAGTATTATAAAACTTTTGAAAGAAAATATTACTGACAGAATAACCAGAGAGAATACCTTCATTATATTTATCCTGAAGTAATTCTGAACCAGTAAAGACTACGGATTCTATGTTTAATTTTGTGGGAAGAAAAAAATTACAGCACGAGACTTTCAATTTCACATATTTACCCCTTTCCCAGGGAAATGTAACAGCAATCTGCCTATAAATTAAGTCAGTATAAATAATAAACCAAGGGAGACAAAGAAAATTAATTTCAAAATTCACTGTTGTGTTAAGCTAAGACCAAAGAAACAAGCACAAATGGAAACATTTAACTTATAAACAATGTCACACAATTTACTTTAAAAAAATGTATACATATTTACACATGTTTGTATTGTTACGTGCTGACGATCGTACCAGACGTGAGCTCCATGCGCGGTCCGGCTCTGTGGGGGGTGACGACCTCAAACCATCCCTCCCCCTAGGCAGACCTGCTCGCTGCCCCATCACTCAGCCGGGAAAATGATTGACAGCAGCGACCTGGCTGGCGTCACAGCTCCTCCTCCTCCCCCATGCTGGAGAAGTCAACGAGCCTAGAGGATGCGCAAGAATATTCTGGGAACTAGAACCCTCTGCACAACACTGCATTTAGAGAAACTTCTGGGCGATGGCCTACGACCCTATAAATGTTGCAGCGGTCCATGGGTCAAGAGTCTTCTACTGAGTGCGGTAGCCCGGGCGAAGTTGAGTGCGGCGAGGGACATCGGTGAAGAGGACGGATGACAATGGGAGATTGCGAGCCAATGGTGGACAAAATGTTTATGGTGTGTACAGACAAGAGGGCATGAAACCCAAAGAGTGAAGACTACTGTGCATGCGGGCGCTCAAAGAACACTAGAACATTGTGAACTGGTGGAATCTGGACTAAACTGAGGTGGGACTGTATGAACATGTGATATGGAGTTTATTGTAAATATTGGAACAGTCAAATATGGACAATAATTTGTAAAGTAATTCGTTAGGTTTTGATACAATGTCTATTATGACTGATTTTAGATATTTAATAAAATTTATTTCTTTGAGGTAGTTATAAGCTGTACTGATTGAATTTATTAATTGTGAACAGCAAGAGATATTGACTTATTATGAGATATTGAGAGAAATTATAATTAACTCTTATTTAATTAAGACCTCCAACCCATAACAAACCTGGTTTAGTCCCCTAATGTTGAGAAATTGTAACTGTACTTAATTACAAAAATAAACAATGAAGAACATGAATTTTTGTAGTGACTTCCTCTATACAAAAACTTTAATGAAGCAGATCTGGTGATGGCTTATTAGAAATGCTTCCAGGTAGAATTTTGTTTCTGCAAAAACTTTCATGTTTTCAGTTTAAAGACTTTGTAGCTGGCTTACATCACACCAAAGATCAATAAGAAAAAACGTCAGCATCAACAGGTGGAATAGCAACGACAAGATCCTGCCCACAAAGCATACACATCTGTCCCTATTTATATATGCAGGTTCAGAGACCACAGAATAATGGATGTCGGTTGGTCATATTGTTGTGGAAAGGTGCTCATTTCATCAGGTTGTTGAGAAAGATGAGATCCTGCTGCCTGCCCATAAGAAACTTCCAATATGAGCATTATGTATTCTGGCGGAGGTGCACCTACAGCTTCTACATTCAGGAACCATTGAATGAATTATTTCTTCTGTAGTATAGCCTATTGTAGATGGTCCAAGCTCATGGTTCTACTACGAATCTGACAGATGGTCTGTATATACATCCACTACTGCATCGCAACCAACCTCCTCATGTTGGTCCATGGATACATCAACAGTCATCTCCACTTCTAGTATTTTCACAGTTTGAATGAGGTAAACTTCATCACTAATATACTCAATTTCATTCGTCATTATGGCAGAAACTAATACTGGTGCAGATTACTGGATGTGCTTGATGTCTGTTGTTTCAAAGAATACATGTGCAGTTAACTCAATGCTCATGAAAACAACTGTGGTGTTAAAGAATACATGTGCTGATTACTATATTAGTGATGCCAGCAATGGGTAAACATGAATTACACTGCAGTGATATCTAAGAATTTAATATTATTTTTTTGTTATATTGTCCAGATTGAGAATATTGAAAAAAAAATTCCATACTGGCCTGCACAATGAACAGCCTAGCTATTCTTGCTGGCACCAACATGAGGCTGGAGTGTGGCTGGTAAGGGTAGTCTGGCACTATTTCATACCAGTTACACCCCATATACTGTGGGTAACTGCAAAAACAAAAACTGCACTTTACAGCCTCTAAAATAGTATTTGTCCGAGAGAGTATAGTATATAATAGCTTATATGCATGCGAGTACGTCCCCCTGCTTCATTTCACCACCATAATGCTCTGGATGCCCTCTCCATTCAATCACAAAGCCTTCACTACCCGGAGGCACATGGGCGGTATAAAGGCATGTCTCCCCTCCATGACAAAACTTGATGGCTTAAATACAACTAAGTGACTGAAATAAAAAAGTTTAAAAAAGTGTCCCCTTGAAGGACCAAAAAGGAAGTGTTTACATATTTACACAAAAAGATTTTAACCATAAAAATTAATGGGATAACCTGCGCCTACAGTTGCTCCCTTGCGAAAATAGATATTTACGTGAATAAATACACTGCATGACAGAGAAAATTCCACACCATTTAAGAATGCTCAAGGACAGACCAAACTACAGAGACAGATAGCCAAACTGGTGCAAAAAAATTATTTAATTTTTGGAAATACAGAGAATGTTCCAGTGGCCTAAAATACTAGGTGATCAGTAAGTTGTAGAACCTTCATATTGAGTGATACATTGCTGAACGCAACATGGCATCGATTCAGTCAGTGTCCAAATAATGTCCTATGATATCATGGGCCATGTGAAGATCATGAATGGACAAATGGCACCATTAGGAATAACTATCATGGAAACTGCGGAGCTTCATGAGCCATCGATGTTCGNATCATGAATGGACAAATGGCACCATTAGGAATAACTATCATGGAAACTGCGGAGCTTCATGAGCCATCGATGTTCGAGGTGAACGTTCTCGACAGCGCGTGAGGGCCAACCAACAGGCTACAGTGGAACAGCTCACCATCCAAATAAACCAGGGGGCATCCAGACAAGTGTCTACCACAACATTTCAGCGAATGGGGCTCTGGAGTAGACGGAGGGCGACTGCACCCATGCTAACACAGGTGCATCGACGAAAATACTGGAATTTGCTCAACAGTACGGCAACTGGACCGCTGCTGATTGGCGATGGGTAGTCTTCTCCAAGTGTCATGTTTTCAGATGTATAGGACGGATGGACGTCAGCGTGTCCGGCAAGAAATGTCAGAGAACCGACACCCTGCATCCATTGCTGGACGAACACAAGGCGGTGGGGGCAGTGTTATGGTCTGGGGAATGTTCTCGTGGTATTCTCTAGGTCCCATCATCCGTGTGGAAGGCACTCTTGATAAATGTGGTTATGAATCCATCCTCAGCGATCACGTCCACCCGTACATGATGATTCTTTCTTCGGGAGGATGCAATATTCCAGCACGATAAAGCACCTTGCCACACGGCTAGATGTGTCAGCACGTGGCTGGAAGAGAATGATCAAGACTTCAAAGTTCTTCTCTGGCTCCCAAACAGCCCCAATCTCAATAAAATTGAACATCTACGGGATTACCTCAATCGTCCTGTTCGCCATCTGTCTCCTCCACCAGGTACCCTTCAACAGTTGTGGGACACACTGCAGACAGTATGGAGACCTATCAGCNGCTCCAGATACTTGTGGAGACCTATCAGCACCTGACTGAGTCACTGCCAGCTCGTCTAGCTGCTGTCATGCTGCGAAGGACAGTTACTCTGGATACTTGCACGTGGTCATAATAATGTGATTTAGCAGTGTAGATGCATACTGTTAACTGTAATTCATGCTAGAGATGAGCAGCTGTTGGCACTGATAGCACCCTAAACCATGACAACCTCATGTTGATTGGCTGTGCGGCACTCCACAATGGCATAGGAACCCACCCGTGTCCATGTTGCCATCAGATTCTCACGTGGTGATTATCAAGACAGAAACTGGATTTATTACTCAAGATCAAACTGTTACATTCTGCTTCCCACACAGAGTACCAGTATCAAAATTTGATACAGTACTAAAATGTTCTTTTAAACTTAATTTTTGGAAATTTAGTCAGTGAAGACTGCAAAACGGTGCGGACCCCTCTCTTGCTGACTCCACCTCCAGTAATCAGGCTAGGTCATCCTGGATGGTAGTGAGTGCAGCCAGATGTACCACTTACCATACCTCTATGTTGGCGATGGCATCAATGTAAGCTGGCTGTGATGATGATGTGCGTCTCATCATGGCACCCTTCCAGAGACAGGTGGAAGAGCTGCATCTTGTCATAGCTCCTGCAGTGGCTCCTATGGTCTCCGGATGTGACTTCACAGTTGGGCATTGTGGGCATGTCGCAGGTATCAGTCACAGAAATGTAGCTCCAAGGCAGACACCAGTGTGGCGTACTCAAGTCACTGTGCTTTGGCAGAGATCACAGTATGATCAGTGGAAGGCCTTTCAGTACAGCGGCACGGTAGTAAGTCCACTGTTCGCCTGACCAGCCATTCAGTGTGGCAACTATTGCAAACTGGTGTTGGTAATCCCGCAAAAGAGTAAATCTATGAAGGGGGGAGGAGGGGGGGTTAGTTGCAACCCCCTTCCCCACTGCTGACTGCACGACACCAATACCGCAGAGCTGCCGGTTATTTTACAAGTAGGGCTGGGAATTGATTAACTGATAATCAAGGTGCTTGATTAATATGATTTTATTATTCAATTTTTTTTAACTGATTATAGTGGCAATAACTATTTCAACAATAAATTATTTTATAGTAATTATTTAATAAGATTGCTGAAAAGAAGACAATTAAACAGCTATCGTACCCAAACAAGCAAATTAATTTCTTTATGTAAAGCCATGATAATGCTAAATTAAAAGTGACCTTTAATATCCATAGAAGAATAAATATTAATATAGTACATACCCACAGAGAGATCAAGTTACTACAGGATGGGAGTGCTGTAATTTTTTACATTAAAACATCAAACATTACAACATAGGGTTTAAAAATTTAGAATGGCATACCTAATTCTGCACATTATATGCATCACTGTATTTGATTCTGTCTCTCTATAGTCTGTCCGTTAACTCTGTATCAGTAATTTTTTGTTTCGTCAACAATCTCAGTTCGTAGCAAGAAAATCCGTTTTCTCTAGTAAACAATTAATTTTCATAGAAAGTGTAAAACTGGGTAGCAGTGTTGAGTTAACTATCAAGAACAAATTTTGTATGGCGCCAACTAAAAGTGAAGTGTGGAAGTGTTTCACAAGGAGAAGAAAATGCAAACATTGTTCTAAAGTGTTGACTTTCTGCAGTAACACAACAAATTTGTGAAATCATTTCAAAACACACGAGAATGTGAAGACATGCAGAGAAGCAGCTACAAGCAGTCGTGTTGCTCATGCACTAATCGGAGGTGTTGATGATCCAGATGTTATTTCTAAGTCTTATGAAATGGTACCTAATAATTTTTAAACTAACTTTTAGAAATGTTGTGTTTATGTTCAACCAAAATTAAATCCACTGATTACTAGTTTGATTAGAAGCAATAATATTGAAGTAATAAAAGCATATTTACATTTTATTTTGTGATTCTTGTTATGTAATTGTGACTAGCTAAGCTTGATTATAACTTTTGTTTTAATTTTATTTCAGTTATTGTTATCCGATGAATTTTATAGTTACTTCGAATCTCATGTAATATGAGTAGGCAATCCAAAAGGAATTTAATTACATCTCACTTAGCCAATTTCCACTAGTATGGATTTAAAACAGTTCAATGTTTCGTTTTAATTTTAATTGTAACTAGATTTTTGAGATGCAGCTTAAATTTATTTACAAAAATTTTCACAGGAAACTTTATTTAACATATTAGGTTCAGAAATTGAAAGTTCATCTCAAAGTAATGAAGATGAGAAACAAATTTGACAGTCTTATCTTTTCAGTCCTCCTAGCAAGAGATCCACATTGACAATAAAACAATGCTTTCAAAACAAACAAGCCTTTTCAGGTATATGAATTTATTTTCTTTCCATTGCTTTATCCATTTTATTTATATTAGGAAATTAAAATTTCATGTATCATAGAGAGGTTCACGCTGGGCTGAGATAAATGATGGTTGCCGTACATGATTTCCAAGGAACATTTGCCACTGTCAACACCAGAAATACAAAGATTTCAATACTTTGCCAAGCAAGCTATACCATTGTGGAAACCACCATCAAGGAAGACAGTGACAACATGGTTGGAAGATGCTCTATCGCAGTCCATGGAAGAGAAATTAGTAAAGATGAATTCAATTTCACTTTCTGTTGATATATGAAATGATGGCAACACAATGAAAAGCTATCTTGGAATTACTATAAATTACTTAGATGATGACACAATGGAGTTAGTTCAGTTTGGTGTTGAACCCCCTAGATAAGCCCCATACAACCGCTTATCTCAGTGAGACGCTAAAAAAATGTTGCGATAAATGGGGAATTGCCGGTGAAAATATTTTGGCTATGGTAACCTTGACTCGTGGCGTGTATATGGGATAGAGATTGTGCTGTTTCCACACCCTGCTATAGTTATTCAGGGCAGGCAGCCAGCTAGCCAGGGCAGGCAGCTGACAACAAAACTTCCGGGGAAACACCCTCGGGACAGTCCCGACACGTAAGGACACGCGGGGAAGAACCGAAGCCAAATGAAAGAGGGTAAGTCCTGAGAAATAGCTGATATGCGGCCCTCGACGAAGGAAGCCGGGGAGCCCCCGACGAGAATTAGTGCAGACTCAGCTCCATAGGAATCCCCGCCACAGTAACCGCACCCTCCCTCCACCCTAGTTGGAGCACATAAGCAGCTGACGAGACACGAAATCCTACATAAAAACGCACGAGTTAAAAGCGGGACACTAGTTAAATTCAGGAGCAAACAAGGCAGGAGGGCAGTTGTTCAGAGGCAGTTGAATTTGCGCCATCGAGAGGCGCTGGACCAGCATCAGTGAGAATCAGTCAGGCAGACATATCGCACGCAGAGAGGCGGCAGTCGGGTGAGCCAGTCGAGGCCGGGTTTGGATCTCAGACGAGTCAATTGTAGCCAGTCGAGTCGGGAGTTGTTTAGCTGCACAGCCGCAAGACGAGTTAGGTGTTTAGCCGAGACGGGAGGTGAAGGAGACACGGGAGTAGGCAGTCGTGTGATGGGAACAGTGCAGAGAACTTACGAGTAAATTCCCGCAAACGAGTGGCAGCTCCATACCGAGAGGCGCCATTCCCCGAGAAGACATAGTCGTGCGCCGGATGGCGATGAGGCAAGCAGTCAGTCAGTAAGTCAATTGTGACGTCACCAGGAAGAGAACCCAGGAACAGCCGAAACTTCATGTGTAAATTTCCGAGACAAACCAAGTAGAAGTGCCGAGAACTTATGAGTTAATTTCCGAAAATGTAGTGGCAGTTTCCGAGATGGATAAGTCGAGAGTGCGAGACGAGTCGTGGCAGACATCAACGTAGGAGAGGGGACGCGAGGTCTCCGAAGGGAATCACCAGCCGAGGTCGCAGACACACTCCAAGTCCCCGGGAAACCATCCCGGACTTCCGAGAGAGTCAGTCAATGCCGCAGGAAGAAGCCAGCTGAGTACAGCACGCCAAAGAGAGCTAGACCGAGGGTCTGAAAAAGGGCCACCCCACTCACCAGGCCTCAACTACTAACGAAGACAACTCACCAAAAGCCACAGTCACAGATAAGTAGAAACGTCTCCATTCAAACAACTTTCCCCGACGCATAGCATTCCACCCACCAGCCCTTCAGGCCTACGACTTGTAGGGGGGCTCAGTCTCGCCAGTGTGTGTAAATACCTATGTTACCTTCAGACAAATAAAATACTGGTGTGTTAACTAACAGAGAATACGAGTATTTGTTTACCCCTAACGCAACAACCACAGGTGCCCTTAGTCTGCACCAAAGTATAGTAACTATGTACCTTACTAACCATCATCCTGTATAACTCAGGTGGCCTAGTAGCGATAAGTTAACCTACAATGCAGAAAATACTAAAAAAGCAGTGAACAATATATTGGGAAAATCCAAACATTTAGCATGCTTTGCACAAACATTAAACCTTGTGGCATTTTATGCAATGAAAGTGGTAGTGGTGAATGATGAAACTGTTGAAAATGTGTCGGGTTAAGTTGATCTTGTAAAAAAAATAAAGAACATCGTTTCATTTGTATGCAAAAGTGTCAATGCAAGTTATTAACTGAGAAGATTACAGTTCCAGAGAGGAAAATTAGAAGGTATGATACTGTTACTCATTCCAGATGTGCCAAAGCGTCGGAATTCAACATACCTGATGCTTAAAACATTTTCTGGAACTAAGTGATCTGATTGGTGTTGTGCTGTTAAAATTTCCTCAAAGACCAACAACGTTGACAGGTTCAGAAATTCACACAGTGCGTGCAATTGCTGCTATTCTAGCTCCACATCTTCAGATAACACAGGAACTTTCTGCTGAGTAGGTGCCAACTACGAGCAAAGTTATTGTAGCAGTCTGTCTCACGAGACAGGTGAGGAGATATTTTTCTGAGTGATACGACATTCACAATTGTTGTTAATAATACTACGCAAGTTAATAACTACATTATACCGTGATTCTTTGTGTAAAATTTAGTGGCTCTTCTAGACTATGTTATTTGAAAAATGTGTAACAAGTTTTAGTAGAAATATGAATGTTATAGTTTATCCTAAAATAAACTTTATCATACTTGGTCATATCATAATGTACATTTTAAAACTACATTTTCAAAGTGAATTTTATTCTTCATGTACAATATTACTAAGGTATTAATTTGCCTACTATCCATATAGTGCCAAACACTTCAAGTAACTGCAAAATTTTAGTTCTTAAGAATGTATATTTTCTTTTAAAGAAAAGATTACTGGTGGAAGAAATGCCCAATACAGTTAAACAGTTGAAGAATGACTAAAAGATTTTATCATCAAGAAAATTGATATCAGATTTGCAAACATAGAAAGGGTAAGACTGATTGATATTATTGTTGACCCACGATACAAGAAACTCCACTTCAGAAGTTTCTTGGCAATTTGTGAGGTAAGCAACTATATCATTACCACCATCAACGACAGTAAACAGACCAAGGGATGTACAGGTGTTACAGAATACATTCATCAATCAGCAGATGAAAATCCATCTACGTCAGATGATCTGTGGAATCTCCATGATAAGCTTGCAGCAACTAGTGCCAATACATTAAGCAGAGAGCAAGATCTTGCTGCAAATGCTTCAAGAGAACAGAGACATTTCCGAACCAACCGGTACTTGATCGAGAAGTTATAGTTATTAAAGCATATATTAGTTTTCCAGCTTCCTAACCTGCTAAAGCACAAAATTCTCTAGGTACTTTAGTTGTTACTGCCCTCTACTGGAGGGCCCAGCGATGCCTGGCAAAAAAGCATTATATCTACAACAAAAATAACTATGCTTAAATACTATCCTGACAACTACAGAGTCTGGGTCCCCCCTCACTTCGTGTTCACTTCGGACTGAACACCATCAAACCACTTTGATCAAACTGTAACTTACCTGTTACAGCCAAGGCATCTGCTGGTTCATGGGACTTTGGGGACCCCATTTGTTGTAAGGAAATTCCAGTTTTTCTAATCAACATATATTGCAAACTTAAATTTACACTCACACACAACATATTATTTATCTTCTGAACATACCATATTAAATGAGGAAAATAACTCCTAACGCACATCACACAATGCATTAACTTGATTATCTGACCTACTTTTTAAGTATAGTTACAATATAAAAAAACTATCTACAAAAATTATTCTCGATTTTAGTGTGCCATTTTTAAGCCACTCGCTTATTTTTAACTATGTTCTTTTAATCTTGTATTCCCTTTCTGGGAATATTTGTTTTTGTTTTCTTGTATTCTTTTCCAGCACCTAGCTTTAGTTTTATTTTTTATTTATATATTAATGCAAGGTTAGATAATGTTTGTGTCACTGTTTCCGTAATTTTGTTTATTTATCTATAAATATTCCAAGATTTCATTACTTTTTCATTTTTTAATTTATAAGTGACCAATTACTCTGATCTGGTTAAGCTATTGTGTCAACAGATTTAAATAACTTTATTTAAAAACAAATTATGAATTTCATAATGAAATATCCTGTATTTGGTTGGTGAATTTCATATTTAAATTCTTTTCTGTCAACATAATTCTATCAAGTACTTACGGCATTAATGTAGAATACCGCATTACGTAACATGATAGTATTACTGGTTTTGTGAAGTGACTAGATACCTGTGCTCGTGACTGGTATTTTCGGAATGTGCGCCCTACTTCCTTCTTCTTGCTTTCAACTCATCATGGCGTGACTGAATTTTTAATTAGCTCCGGCTATTTGCCTACTAATGGTGAAATCATTTGAGTTTTACCACTTTTGGTAAGTGCTACTTTTTCTGTTTGTTATTTATAGCCTCAATAATGTATAATTATGATCTTGCCTCTATATTTTGTGCGTAAATTTTGTATTTACAGCGGTGGACCTGTTGGGCTGGAAAATGCTGTATTGAGGCAGTTTCTCTACCTTGCTGTGCCGAAGCGTGGCAGACTTTCTTTGTAGTCGCCTTGCGTAGTCTTGATACTTGATGTCGGTATTAAATATGAGGCAACACCTATGCTGGCGTTGGCAAGGGAGATGTCCCGAAGATGGGCCACATCTCAGGAAAGTCCAGCCGCCTCTCTTTTATTTTCGGCATGTGCATGAAATACAGCANGCCTCTCTTTTATTTTCGGCATGTGCATGAAATACAGCAATCAAGTTATTTCGGACTCAACCTTTTATAAATTAAGTAACCCTTAAATTTTTGTGTGGCTCAACATATTTTGTTATATGGGTGATTATACAAAAATTTGGTAACTCAATGTCATCAATCAATAGTTGAGGTATTTTATTATATTTTGTTTATGTTTCATGGTATTATAATAAAACTAAACCCCATCTATTTGGTCACCCAATTTAAATGACTTACTCCAAAAATAAGTAAATAAAACAACACAATAAATCCTCAAAATATCAGTCCTCTGGCGTGTCATAATGCCAAAACCACTCAGTCAAGTGGATGCAGACAAAAATATTTCCTATTTATAGCAATCCTTTTNTAATGCCAAAACCACTCAGTCAAGTGGATGCAGACAAAAATATTTCCTATTTATAGCAATCCTTTTTATTTCACTATAATCTTTAATATATTTATGAATGTATATCACAAATTTTATCATAGTTACTGCAATTAACAATTTAAAAAAATTAACAAAATCTTTGTCACACGAATTATCAGTCAGTCCGTTGTACGATTTTAAAATTTGAAATTCCCGCGATATATCGCCTACTTAAGTTAACAATCTTTCAGTTTTGAATGTTGGTAGTCAAGTTAGCTGCAAAACCCGCAATTTGCACGGCAGCCATTACGGTGACAGTGCCAGTGGCAAAGTTATCGCGTGTGGATGTGTGGATCGAGTCGAATTTTCAGTACTGTGGTGAGTTGTTATTTTCTACCATACCTATGTTTTATTTTGCTTTAAAAATGGTTAACTGTGATTTGTAAAAATGTTACCTCCTAGTTATTGAAAATACTGATGGAAACAATAGTTTCAATTATAACCTCAAATTTATATCTGATTCATCAGTACTCTGTCGTCAGTCCCATGTCTGGCATTGCCGTCAGTGGACTGACGTGTTACCAGGGTACTGATGGGTATTTATTTAAGAGCCTTTTTATCTGAAATATTATTGTGTGTGTAAGTTTGTTTTACTTATTACAGGCTAAAACATCATGCCACAGTCTAAACAGAAGCAAAAATTGTCTAGGGAGGAAATATTAAAAAAGAAAAGAGAAACTGAAAAGGCTCGTTTAATCAGAATTAAAAGTGATCCAATTAAATTATCCGAGTATAAAGAAAANAGAAAAGAGAAACTGAAAAGGCTCGTTTAATCAGAATTAAAAGTGATCCAATTAAATTATCCGAGTATAAAGAAAACAAAGGTTGCAGTATTAAAAAAAGGAGAAAGGGCAAAGAAAAACTGATGAAGACATGACGCCTCAGAAGCTACGTATAAATAGAAAAATGTGGAAAGAGTATTAGTCANAGAAAAGAGAAACTGAAAAGGCTCGTTTAATCAGAATTAAAAGTGATCCAATTAAATTATCCGAGTATAAAGAAAAACAAAGGTTGCAGTATTAAAAAAAGGAGAAAGGACAAAGAAAAACTGATGAAGACATGACGCCTCAGAAGCTACGTATAAATAGAAAAATGTGGAAAGAGTATTAGTCAAATTATAGGAAAAAACAAGTGTTCTGAAACACAAGAACTTTTTTGCATCAGAATACACCTTCAACCACCAACGATGAAAGACCGCCAATTGTTCCTCAAGAAAATAGAGGAAACATTTACGAAGACCAAAGACGGCAAGAAGCTAAAAGGAGAAGTAAAACACAGAGAAAGCACAGAAACAAGCAATTAAAGAAAATGAATGCAGTTATTTCGAAACTTAAATCTAAACTAAACACTCAGCATCAAAAATATAAACGAGTTAAAAAACAATTAAAGAAAGATATAAAATCTGTTGAAAAAATACCAAAAACGAGAATTGAAGAAATGGGTGAAGATATTACTAAAAAGAAAGAATTAGTAAAGAAAGCCATTTTCGGTGAAGTTATGAAAATTCAACTAGAAGAAAACTACTCAAAAATAAAGAGTCATAAAGAAAAAAGGGAATTTAAACAAGTCATATCTGGAAGAGTAGTGAACAAATACAAACTATGGCGAATCAAAAATAAAGCGGTGGCATATAAAAAAACTGTAAGTAATCATCAAAGTATGCTGGAAATGCTTTGTTGCTATCTATACGCTGAAAAGTGTCTAGAGAGGACATGTGAGGACTGTTGCTCCAAAACTTTACCCTATGCAGAATTTGATAATTCAAAGCCCATCTTGTTCAAAATGTGGGTAAATAAAAAGGAGTCCATAATTGATCTAGAGACAAAGAAAGAATGGTTTGTTACAAAATATAGAAAAGAAGCAGATGTAATCTCACCCAAAGATCTCATTTTGAAACTTGAAGAAGATATAGGGTAATTTTTTCCGCCATACTTTTTACATAGTTCACCAGTACAATGTGATTAAACAACTGAAGGAGTCTTTATCTGAAAGCGATGCCATAGTAAACATGGACTTTTCAGAAAACTTCTGTACTAAGTACAACCAGGAAATCCAATCCTTTCATTTTGGCGGTCCACGTACCCTAATTTTGCTATACACAGTTGTAGTGTACCTAAAACCCTCTGTTATTTCACACTGCACTATGTCATTAAATCTGTCACACAATGTCGGAGCTATTTGGGCCCATCTGAAACCAGTGCTAGCATCACTGCCACCAAAAATTGACTATATTCACTTTCTCAGTGACTGTCCCGTTAACTCAATATAGGAACAAGTCCATGTTTTACGTGCNACTAAGTACAACCAGGAAATCCAATCCTTTCATTTTGGCGGTCCACGTACCCTAATTTTGCTATACACAGTTGTAGTGTACCTAAAACCCTCTGTTATTTCACAAAAATTGACTATATTCACTTTCTCAGTGACTGTCCCGTTAACTCAATATAGGAACAAGTCCATGTTTTACGTGCTGGGCTGCAAGCTGGAACAAATGTATCCTAACATTATGACATATACCTAGAACTATATCACGAGGCTGACCATGGAAAGGGGGCACCCGATGGTGTAGGGGCCACATGTAAGCAAACAGCAGATCAAGTGATCGCTACAGGAGGTGACATAACTGATCTTAAAGAGTTTATTGCGGTGATTCGCGAGAGATGCCAAGGTATACGAGCAGATGTGATTGAAGCAGATGAAATTGAGCAAATGAACACCGTANGGTGATTCGCGAGAGATGCCAAGGTATACGAGCAGATGTGATTGAAGCAGATGAAATTGAGTAAATGAACACCGTAGTTAACGAAAAGCCATCTGCATTTGTCGCTTCTAAGAGCACTTTATTGGTGCATCAGGTAACCGGCTCTGCTTATTTTCCAAACCAGCTTAAAATGAAGTCACTTAGTTGTTTCTGCCACCCTGATGGATGTGATCATTACTAAATACAACGACCGTATTCACGGACTCACAAGACGATAATCTGCTACTATCTGCCTACGTAAGAAATACCAATGGCAACCCTAGCTTGGAACATATTTCATCTATGCCAGGAGTTAGAGACTATGCAAAAACATCACAAGAAAATCGTTATAGCAGTGGTGATTATGTCTTGGTCAATTATGTAGCACAAAGAACAGAATATCATTATGCGGGAATCTGCTCTTCTGTTGACAATGAAGACGGTGAATTGAGAATTACGTTCCTCAAAATTTGTAACTAGGATGGCACCCTGTTTAAGCTGGACGAAAGTGATGTGTCAGATGTACCAGTGGACCAAGTATTAAAAAAACTACCAGTACCAAACCTAGTTACAAAAGGTAACTGGGTATTTTACCAATTGAAAGAGAAGATTAACATTTTTGAAAAGTAATTGTTAATATTTTTAATTTTTAAGAAGATATTTTTGTTGCAGCAAAAAAAACCTATTTTTTTTTTATTTTTAAAGTTGTATTACTTTGTGAGTGTTAACTAAAGAAGAAGAAAAGATACAAATTTTAAGTTTGTTGATTTATATGAATCTATCTATTGTTAAGAAAACACACCTCAGAGTAATTTAAGTTAGCATTAAAAATGTTAAAAGACTGTTTTGAAGACTGAGTTACTAGGTACTTACAGTATTACATAGTTATAGGTAATGTTAATAGTAACTGTGATTTGATTGTTGAACTGTGTGCAATTACAATATTCTAAGATATTTGGTCTGAAACATGTTTAAAGTAACAATAAATTTTATATTTTCCAATGAAATTGTGTATTTAATCAGTACCATGTCACCCTCATCAGTCCTCTGGCAGTCAAATTTAAAAAAATCCAAATAACTCGCAAAATAATTAAAACAGTGACTGGCCCCATCTAGAACAGTATATTAATTATATTACCCATCTCCTCATACTAATATCAGTTAAATTCAGTTAAAAACCATACTAAACAAAATTAGGTTAAAAGTTACCCAACTTTTGTATTATCACTCATATACACTGAAGAGCCAAAAAAAACTGGTATACCTGCCTAATATTGTGTAATTTATTGCTCTATATACTAATAAAAATTATTATGCATGTTTAATTCAGTGTTACTGGAGTGGGAATTTTGGCTCAGCCTCTTTGCTTCTACTCTTACATTGGGGTCACACCCACGCAACTAGATCCTCGAAGCTTTCTATTTGTGGCATGCTTGTGGATATTTCCACTAAGTGTCTCCTATGCTACAAATGGTAGCATTTGCGTGGAGGTAGCCCAGCATGCTACATTAACACCTTAATTACCTTCTTTTTCTTTCCCAGACTACACTATTTTTCAAATGTGGCTTTCCCAGACCTTCGCCGGCTCCTTAATCTCAAATCAGACTATCTACAGAAAAACTCCTTGTGGAGCGTTACAAAGATCCGACCGTTGCTAACAATCTTCATTCTGCCCTAAAACTCTGCAACTAGATGGTCTTTTTCACAGACAGGACAGGACCAAGACATTACAGGAACACTGCGGGGAATTACTAACATTGCTTTCCCATAATTATCGGAAAGATTAACTAGAAATACAAAAGTTTCATTCTAAGTCAATTTACTTAAGGAATTAAGAGACCAGGACTTTACACAGATATTTTTCAGTTACTTACTACAGGCGAATGGACGGACCATCTAGCTACCTGCCAAACGATTGAGGAGAGACTGGCCCCAACTGACAACTGACTGACCCAGAATAGCTCAATCCCAGAGCTTATACAGTGCCTAAGTTGAATCACTGTACGTGCCCATCCGGCCAGATATAGCGCCTCCTTGGCCATCCCGCATCATCGGTGGCCATCGTGTATGACTTTCCGAACATATCCGCAGAATTAAGATTGAGTGGTGCCCACAAGTGACGCCGTAGAGCAGAAGGAAGTCATAACTGTCCTCAAAACACAGCGCTGATAATTAGCAATCTTTATGCTAGGTGGTCATCCAGTCGTCTATGTATCTGGTGGCGGCTGGCAGCCTGCATGTCAAATGCATTATGTCTAGCTGCCAGGCCTCTGTCATGAAACACTGCCTGGAGCCTCTTAGACAATACTTACCCCCCTGCTGACTTCTGTGAAACTGGCACATAATCTACTGCCAAATGAGACAAAGTAATCCTTCCTAAAACTCATCACCAATTCTAGCTAGCAGGCTCCTGTCAGCTGTTTGTACACAAGACACCTTAAGTTACAGTACTAATTATATTACAACTTTACCATAAATAGTGAATCTGATTATTAAAATTTGTCTTGCCTCCTTCTATTCTCAACAAAGGGGTGAAGCTCTTTGAATATTCATTACAAAAATATTGTGAATACTGTCTCTTCTTCAACCCACTCATTTTGGTACTATATTTATCAAAAAGGGTTCAAAATTGTCATGAACACAAAACAACTTCTGGAGCTCTATGCGTGCTGAAACCAAACACATCTAAACAGTAAATGACTGTTTTTTCAGGATCTTTCATACAACAAATGATGATCACTATTTCCCAAGCAAAAACAAAATAGCCATGCCTCTAAAAGGAAAAAGGAAAAAAAAAAACACGATGTCACAACAGAAAATGTCATATTCTATGTATTGTTTAAATATTGTAGTATTGGTGTGTAATTACGTTTTCACANAAACATGATGTCACAACAGAAAATGTCATATTCTATGTATTGTTTAAATATTGTAGTATTGGTGTGTAATTACGTTTTCACACAATGAAAATATAAATACTGAAATCATTTACTGTCATTATAAAACTGTACAAAAGGATGAATTTTCATAGATCTTCCGGAAAATCATACAAGTTGGCAAGTATGCCATTGTGTTATGAAAAACTCAAACTTATAAAGTTGGAACAGAGAATGGAACAAAAATATAAAAAGTGGAATAAGACTGGGTTGCAAAAAGAAGAATCTCAAAATCAATTGCATTGCCTTTGCGGATGATATGGCTCTTATTGCTGAAACAATGGAGGAAGCAAAACAACAAATCCTTGAACTAAAAAAACAAGCAGCTAAAATAGGTCTTACTATTTTCCAAGAAGAGAAAATATAAATAGTGAAAGAATTTAAATATCTGGGGAATGGATTAGTTGGAATGCAGCAGAACGCAAGGCAATAGAATCCAGAAAAAATAAGATGGAGTTGGCCTTCCAATTGACAAGAGAGACATACAACAAGAAATCTCTTTCATGGGGGTCCAAAATTAAACATTACAAAACAGTGGTCAAGCCAGAAGCATTGCATGCAGCAGAAACTCTAACCTTGAATTGCATAGGTCAGTTGGAACAATTAGAAATAAAAGAAAGAAAAATTTTAAGAAAGATCATAGGAACAAAATTTCAGGACAATAATATAGTATACGTCCAGAATGAAACGCTAAACAAGAAAATTGAAAAACTCTCAGATACTATGCGCAAAAGGAGACTAAAGTTTTACGGACATCTTCTCAGAATGAATTCTAATAGATTAACTAAACAAATTTTTGATTTCTTCCGTAACCGCAAAACGAAGCCTAATTGGTTCACAGAAATTGAAAAAGACCTAAGAGAATTAAAAATTACAGAAAAGTCATTACTTGATAGAACAGTACAGATAAAATTTAAAGACGAAGTGATAAGGTTCCAAGAAAAATCTAAAATAAGGTCGAAACCCATCATCTCAGATGAGGAGAGAAGAAGAAGATCTGAAAGAATGAAGAAGTACTGGGTGCAAAGGAAGGAGCAACACTCAAAGAAATGACTGTTTCATCGTACCCCAAAGAGGGTGAAACGAATATAATGTATTATAAAAGACATTTTCTAAGTTTCACAAAACCCAATTACACACACTGATGATAAGATCAAACAAACATCACGTGAATGTTGCATGAACTAAATGTATGCACCACTTACGAAGATAGCAGAAGTGTCAAATAGTTATCAATGCTTAGGCGCTGATAACAAAAGAGTGCCAAGTTTCACTGGGACCTGGTGTAGATAACTTATCAGCTTTGCAGAAAAAGTTATTTAGCGACAATTGAACGCCACCCTTCTTCTTTTCCTACAATTGTCTGTGCCCATTGTAGCTGCTTCAACAACTTGACGAACTCGAGAACTTCTTTCTTCATCTGGATCATTTTCTTCAATGATGTTTAAAAAATCTTCAAGGTTTTTTAAAGCATCGTTGATTTTTTTCCCTGTAAGGGTTTTTGTTGGTTGTCCTGGACAGCCATTATTTTGAGCAGCTGTGGATGCTGATGAATTTGCCTCTTGAAGAGCAAGTAGATCTTCATTTGTCAATGGCTCTGAATGTGAGGCCATCAGATCATCAACATCTTCAGAAGTAACCTC